>JANHGB010049416.1:70024-93977 GCA_026283785.1 Coracopsis vasa
AACTGAACAAAGACAGAAAGATCCAAAATATGACAAATAAATCCATGATATATTTTCAATAAACAATAATAAAAAGAAAGAGGAAAAGAAAAAAAACAAACAAAACAAAACCAACCAACCAAACAAAAACTGCTTAAAAATCTTGGTGTTTGTGGAATGAAATAACATTTGTAGCAACTTTTAAAAGACATACTTTTTCAAGAAATCATAAACAACAATTAAGAAATAAAGAAAGCCTGCTGGTTTTGGTTTTGGTTTTTTGGTTTTGGGGGATTTTTGTTTTCAGTTGTCTGTGATAGAATCTGAATAATTACTGCAACATATTCTCAGGAATGAACTTTGCAACTCATTATTTCCAAGTGCAGGAGGAAAACAGACAACTTATTCGCATTACTAGCATATGACTTCAGTTGTTACTATTGCTGATGCAAAATGCAACTGTTCATAAACATAGGATCTAGAAAGTGTGTATTGATTGTATGCTCCATGTATTACTTCTTACACTTCTTAAATTGGGCCTTTTAATGACATAATTTTCCTAGCAATACAAATATTAGAATACTTTCTGGTAGGTATTCACATTTTTTTATATTAAGAAATGTGAGAAGTGCTGAGGAAGATTTCTTTCATCTGAATATTTCTAAGGAGAAACCTGAAGTTTTCTACCTCAAAATCTTCTAGTGATTTTTTTTCTACAACTGCCTATGTGATCTGAAATATAAGAAAACACAAAAAAAATTCAAAAACAATGTACTGGTTTTTGTTATTGATTTTGGAGTTCTGGGTAAATTGAAACCCAAGACGGGCAATCAACTAAGCTGAAGAAGTAGATGCTTAGGGAAGGAGTGGTCACAGCCAACATTTGCAGTCACTTCATTAATGTACTTCAGCCAGTTCCGCAGAAAAATATTTTCATTTCCATCTGCACTCTATCAACTATTTATTTACATATTACTATGTATCTACAGATATTTATTTAAACAAGACCAAAGCAGGCTCTTCACATAAGTGGTACACCTAGAACCGCCACTGCAGAGATTTACTCCAAACCTATGACAAGGTTTCCTGTACATTCTCTATTTTCATGCTGGGTCAACACACTGTTTCTGTCAGGATGATAAAGATGCCACTTCACACTAATCAGGTTGGTGGATACTTAATTGCATGGGTTCACATATTAGTATTCTGGGATCAACAGTCTCAGAGGGAACTCTGATGTTCATCACTCCGTTTCCTTTTGCTGTGCACACTTTTCAACTTTATTAGATATTCTGCTGATTTGTTTTAATTAGCAGATTGTCAAAAAAACTATTAGCACTTCACTTTTGGGTCTTTAAAAATTACTTTGTCAATGATGTTGACTTGTCAGTGTTGTAAACAAGAAATTTCAGGTATTACTACATTTAGCAACAACTGAAAAAATAGATAAAAGTGGGGACAATAAGTGAGACACCATGTATCTTACTGTTTGAAATGACAAAAGCATACAGGCCATTAGGAGAGCACCTTGGCTTTCTAACCATTATATGTAGGACAAGAGTGTTTTGTTTTACATACTTATTTCAGTCAGTGACTGAGAGTATAAATATTCATACCAACTATGCTCACAAACTTTTATCCTCACATAATTTTTTTAATTACTGCAAAAAATCTTGTCCCATAAGCATTTTTTGGTTTAATGGAGTTACACAGTAATCTCACTAATATTAGGGTGATTAGTAGAGTAACCTCCCTTTAGCCAAAATTCACATCTTGAATTTTCTTTTGCCACAAGGAAGTGAAGCTCCTCATTCTGAAATGCAAGAGTCGGTTGGTCCTTCTGAAATCATCCCAAGGTGGTGGGACCTGATTTAACCCTGGCCAGAGGGCTGGCATGCTCATGGCCATCTACTAAGGACATGTACGTTCCCTCTCATGCCTCCCACAGCACTGTTCTGTGTGTGACCATAAACCATAGTGAAGGGAAGCAGGGGCAAGGGCTACTCTCATTCCAACCTGCTGAGGAAGCTTTACGCTGCAAAGAGTAAGTATTTGAGGAGAAGAGTATGGAGGAAGGAACACTGCTGGCAAGGATACTCATGGCACCTCTGCAGGCCTGAAGATGGTGCTGCAGATGTTGACCCCTCTGTCTTCCTGCTATGCTCCATAACAGAGGAAATTTGACAGAAGATGTTATAACTCACACGTGGACATTATAAATTGCATGTTCTACCAGTAAGAGAGCCTGGAGGAGGCAGTCAGGCCTGGCACTTGGCCACATGCTTTATCCCACAGACAGTACGGCCTTTCCTAACAGGCTGCTGTGGCTGCCACACTTCAACAGGGAATCCATCTGGTGCCACAAAATATCAGCCAAAATATCAATGCAGCTAAATATGCAGGAATTAATTTGAATGGAAATAAGAATGATGGGGCATCCAAAACCAAAGAAGAAATTAAATAAGTAAAAAAATCCTGCCTTCCAAATGTCAGCTAAAATGTCTTTTCTTCTGGGCCCTCTAAACATTGTGAAAGGAATGCAGAAGGGGACAATAACAGATGTCAATGGAAAGATCAGATCATTTGAAGAGAAAGTGTCATCAAAAAAGGTGAAGTATGGCTCCTATTCATAATATAATTTTGAAAATATATAATCAGTCCCTTTGAGAAAAGTCAACTTATGCTAAGTGAAGCACCCTTTCTATGCTAATGAAGTTCCTAGAGTTCCAAACATCTAGAAATCATTATGACAATGTCCTCCAAAGGTACAGGAACCATTATCGATTTCCCTTACCACACGCCCCTCTTCCTCCCCCCCCCAAAAAAAGGGGTAGGAAGAACAAGGACAAAGGGGAAAGAAAATAAATGTGGATTTCCAGGGATTCCCACGGCTGTTAGAATGGAACATGAAGAGGCCAATAAGCAGGATGGTGGTGCCTAAAGGTCTCAGAATAGTTGAATAGGCAAGGTGAGGAGCTGTTGGACTGAATGGTAATATCCAAAGGTTTTTAAGATCTCTAAAAGACTGATCACTTGAATAAAGAGAGAGCACGAATTATTATTTTCCTTCCATAAATTGACCTAAAACATTGTCTTGCAACATTTTAAAAGACCCAGAAGTGAAAGCTTCTGTGAGGTATTCCACAGGAATCAGCATTTCTTATGCAGCAGTACTTTTACTGGAAATTAATTTAAATATTGCTATCAATACAAAAACCATGCAGCTCAATAACTCTTACATGATGACAGCAGGACAGTAACAAGGACAGGATAGTCATAAAAGGTTTGGGATTTTGACTATTTGGTCATTCTGAACAGTTTTAAGTCACAGATTCATGAATAAGGAATACAATCTCAGTTGAAACTGGAGAGAAGTGGGTTTGGAAAAGATGCAAATGTCATACTGTTCAAGCAAATATATTCATGGTTTCAGCATGATGCTTCATTAAAGGATTTAAACAAACCCTAGCAGGACAAATAAGTCATATGAATGCCCAGTTAATTATCTGTGCATATGAGATTAGATAGAGATAGACCACAACGCTCCTACAATGAATGATTCTGCTGCCCATGGTTGAAAAAATGTGCCTTTCAAAACACATTGTTAATAAGGTCTGAAGAAATCATCTGACACAGAAAGATGCAAAGAACTCAGTGTGTTTAGACTACCAAAACAAAATTGAGACATGACTCAACAGAGAATAAATATCTTTGTGGGCACGAAAAATAGGGTGCGAAAAAGTGCTTTAGATAAGCACAGAACAAAAAAATGTTGTAATTTATGAAGTAACATTATAAATAAGGTTTTCATTTCTATGATCAAGCATTGGAATAAATAAGTCAAAGTCTCTTTCTGTGTTATCTGATACCTTCAGATCAGAAGAGTTTCTGAGAGACGCTTTCTTCAATACAATTTGTTATGCACAATTGTGTGAGACATAGCAGTCTATACTGAAATTAGACAAAATATTGGATTTATGTTCTCTCCTGCTTTAAAAAAACACGTGAATGAAAGTGAATTCAACATTATCAGGAAGTTCTTGTTCTCAAGGACTGCAGTCAGAGTAATCACACAAATTTCCAAGGCCAATCTGCCTTACATGTTTTCCTCTAAAGCTGTCACTGACCTCCCTTGCTACAGAAGGTTTATGTACCTACGGTTCTGCTTGAACCAAACCAAGCAATTACAGGAGGCAACTACTGCAAATGCATAAAATAGATAACAGTGTTCAAGGATATCTTAAAACACTTGATAGGGATAGCATATGAAATGTAAAGCCCCAATTCTGAAGCTTTAAGCAAAAATGTTGGATAAATAACCGTATACACAGTTGACATTTACAGCACAGGAACAATATAGCCTACTCAGACATGTTTTTGTTGCAGCTCTACATATGTGATAACATTTTAACTTCAGTGGTTGCTGTAGAAAATAAAGAATTAGGAATGGCATTGGATTATCTATTTTTTAATTGCATTCTTTTCCTTCATGCCTGATAGACATTACATTGAAGTGGTATTATAATATTCTGAGAGTTTTGTTAGAAAAAAATACAATGAAGAAATAAGGAAAAAAAAAAACAAAACAAATTTTCAGGTGAAAAAATTTGAAGTTCATGATTCCAAAAGACAGCTGCACAGCCCTGTGACTGGTGGAATCCTCAGAGGAAAAAAGTTAACCACTAACCACCCAAAAACATACAAAAGGAAAGAGAGTTAGCACCTAAAACAATAAAAAAGGATGAGAAAAGGAAGCATTTGAAGCAGGTTCACAGAAATTTGCTATGGAATTTCAAGAAAAGGTAGGTAGGTCTGAATAGAAACTGGTTTTGCCTTTCAACAGTCAAGAAGATTTTTCACTAAATACAGCAGTTTTCACACACTGAGAATCAGTAAACAGGAAAAAAAAAATCAGAATCTTTGCAGAGCTTGTAAACACTGGGAGAGTTTCTAGTCAAGGAACAGAGAGAAAGCTGAGTACTGCGTAGTTACTCAGACAACAGCCGTACCTTGGAATGGTTGCATACATATTTAGATTTATGCTGCCTTCTTCCATCATGCTTTAGGTAGCATGCATTTTCTGGCCAGCAGCACAAGAGCTGCCTTTGTAGAATGATCCATGTGGGATTTGTAAGTACATTACTTTAAAATTACTAAGATAGCTATAATAGTGCTGTCATGTAACGCAGCTGAATACTTTACTGTGTACATTCATTCTGTCCCCAAAGATGAGAAGCACAAAGGACCTTGTAAGTAGTCAGCACTAAAATTAGTCAAGGGAAGAAAGTAAAACTGGTTGCTCAAGAGATTCTGCACAAGAATGCCAACAGCTGAAACCAGTACTAGGAATACAGAAAACGCACAGGCAAGCTCTTATCATTAACTCTGACCAAGTAGAGACCAACCTGACCAGGAGCTTCTGGGCATCAGTAAACTGGGGCCGTAGTATTTTGGGAGGCAGGGGAGAGGGAATTTCTCTTGTCCATTTATGTTTTCTTCTCTCATCATCTTCTATGTTTCTGCTTTTTCTTAACTTAATTTTTTTCCTATAACCTTCATATTTTAATTTCAGTTTCTCTCTTCCCTATCTCGTTACTAATTCACAGGTTTTTCTCCCACAGTCATCTGTATTACATAAGAGGAAGAAGGGGGATTTTAGAACAGTGTTGAAAAACTTACTTATCTTTAGTGGCATATCATCAGGTTGCATTTTACTCTCTCATCCTTCAAACTAAAAAATTAGGGATTGTTACCTTCTGTTCTGAGATAGACAGCTGGCAAATAAGCCAAACCAGGACTCTGAAATTAATTCAGTTCTACACTCTTTTGCATTTTCAGAGTAGGATCTGCTATTCAATAAGTTAGTTGGTGTATGCAGTACTGCACTGGTAAACCTAATGGCAATCAAACAAGGAAAGGGCAAAACCAATGCACCTGTGTTTATCTTTGATTACATCTTTGGTTAGTTATTTCTGAATTCTGTTATATGCTTGCCATTTTTCACCAAAGAGCTCTTTTCTTCAGCAACTGAGGAAGCATAAAGTCTGCTTTGCCTGGAAAGCGCTTGGGAGGTAAAAAGTAGTAATACCATCAATGCTGATTGTCAACTTGTGTAGCTTGCAAGAGTCTACAATTGTTTTTTAAATTAATTTCTTTCTGAAATGATGGAGGAAAACCTAAAAGTGAATAACTGCCACATTCTGGTCCAGTGTGCCCAGGCGTTCCTCATTTAACGTGTCACATTCATCTCAGGTGTGCAACACCTACATATCAGGGGCCCCAGCAGACTCTACCCGAGGGCCTTTGCTTATTGTCCACAGATACCAAGCAGCAGTGCACACTTGGGTCTCAGCCTGAAGAGATGTTAAGGTTCAGGTGGGCACTCACCTTACTCTGGGAACTGGTCATGCTGCGAGCCAAATGGACTAGATGTAGACCGAGGGAAAAAATGACACGTTTATGGGGAGTGCATAGGAGAACAAGAAAGAGACAGGTAATCTCCAACATCCAGTGGCACTGCCTTGAATCAACACATTTCCTCAGCTTTAATATTTTGAAAAAGACTCTGTCTTAAATGCTGTATTGTCTAGATCATGCCTTTGGAGGTCAAACTGTACCGTTTTTTAAAAAACACTGCTATGCTTTGCTCTCGGTCTGCCTTAGTATTAACCAGCACTGACCTCACATGGACGTGATGGAAATGCAGGAACCGATGTAACCTGCTATGTTTTCTTTCTTTTAATAGAAATATTGATTACCTGGTGATTTTACAGTTATTTCCTTTCCTTATTGTTTTTATCTCATTCCTGAAGCAATAATCATGCTATTAAAAGGACTGAGGTTACTATCAAATATCCAGTTTCAAATTTTACATACACAAATTATTTATTTTTTCATAATCCTTGTGACGCAGAGATGCCAGGTGACATTTGTATTATTCTATCTTGCAATATAATGTAAAGAAGGAAGCTTTTGGTAGGAAGCATTCACCAGATCAATAGAGAAACCCACCATTGTCCTTTCAGAAACTAAAGATGCCTTCTCGTACTTCTCACTATTTTAAAAGATAAGAGGGCTGTCCAAAAGTCTGTAAGATGTGTGGAAGCCTTCATTTTTTTCAGCTTTCGTCCAGAACTCTTAACAGTGTGGCTGCAGTTGTTCAATTATTTTGGGGCATCATTTTGGTTACAAAGCCACCAGAGCTCCCAGTGGGTAAATCCCTGTAATAATTGTGTTCTACCTTTGTCTGCTAAAAGCTAGGGAAGCCAAAAAGGTCATGCTTATGTCTCTACTTCCCCACCAGTAGGTCTTTCCTGCATGCCTGGTGGTTGCATACAGTCAAGCATGTGAAAGATGGTTAGTATTTCTCAGCATTCCAGGCCAGTTACTATCCAGCCTTAGAATTGCTTCAGCCACAACAAGTAGGCATGCCAGAATGTATGCATGCACAGAAACAGTGCTCAGAGGCATATCTGCCCTCTACCAAATTCTGCCATTTTGAAAATTGTGGCAACACAACCATTTTCTCATTGTATTCTAGTTTCATTTTGCAAGTCCCATTTAGCTAGAAGTTGCTCCCTGTTCCACTTAAAATACCCATTCTAAGTAATTGTAATACAAACCCTGTATCTGGAATATTTTTTCCTTAAGGCAACAATTACATTTCAGAAACTTTACTATTTTATAAATGAGCTTTCAGGTTTGATTGCTTTTCTATGCTTCTGTAGAAAACATCTAATTGTCTAAGTCATTAAATATACATTTTCTAAGTAATTCCCTTTTCCCAGAAAAAGTTTTGATCATAATTACTGGTCATCTTTCATTGATTGGTTATGATTAGTTTGTGGATCTTGTTTTAATGAATTCATCTACTTACTTTTGTGACCCCATGAATGCTTAGACTGCCTCCCAAGACAATCTATTCTTATAATGTGAACACTCATAATTCATGATTGCTTGTTGCAACAAAACAATCTCTGAATTAGCATCAGTATAAAATACTTCTCTAACTTTCTAGCATTTTGAAATTGCAGAACAGCCAGATAAACTAGATGTACAAATCAGTCTTTTCTAAATTGTTACCTATTAACTTGGCTTTAGAAGAAAAAACGAAGCATTTTTAATGAAAAGGAATTCCATGTTGCTACGAAACGTGACAAATGATAACGCCACTGTAGTAGTATTTTCACTTCTTGAAAGGATAACACTCCAAGGACTCAATAAAATGTAAGACATCATAAATGGAGTACTCAGACCAATTAAAATGAGTTTGAATAAACACAGCCAAAAGCAGAAATTACTATGGAAAATCATTAAAATGTCTGCACCATGACGAAGAGATATTACATGCCTTTAAATGTACCAGAGAATGGTTCTGTTCCACAACACATTAATTCATCTGGCTTTCTTTAAATGATTTTAAGAGAAACATATATATTTGCACTATAAATGTCTAAAATTCCACTAGTTCAACAAGTCCTGAACTGGAATGAATAACAGAAAATAGAATGTGAAAATAGGATGTTTTCAGTCATGCCTTTACAACACCAAAAAGGTGCACAAAATCTTCCCCTTGCCCCCTCGTCCTGCAATTTTGCTTCAGCAAATCTGAGGAAACACATCCTTTGGCAACGGAAAGTGAGCAGTGTTAAATGCATTTGTTTCCAGTTGTGTTAGGGAAGTTTCAGGGTATCCCACACCCCAGATGTTCTCCTCCTCCTAGCACCATAAGGAAGGACACCACAGGTCAAGGTAACATGAGTCACCTCAGCTTCAACAGCTTCAAAGTTTCCAGGCATTTTCTTTCTCTGTGCTTACTGACCATCAAAGGTCCTGGCAGTACCCTCCATCTAATCCTCATTTCTGTACTGGAGGCACTTAAATTTTTCATGAGTGCTCAAGCCAAAGAACACTGAATGCTAAAGTATCCACAGCATTGACCGACTCATGCATCACTTAGGCCCCAGTGGCTATAGTCTTGTGTTTCTGGAGCATATAACTATTTACATATAGTAAGGAAACAAATCTTGGGTAATAAAAATAATCCAAATCCTGGGAATGCAAATTTATCCACAGAAAGATACAATGAGTGTGCAAGTGTGCAAAGCCAAAAAAGGATGATCACATAGTGCGACTAGGGCTCAGGGACATATGAGTTTCATCAGTCTACAGTGGTAAGACCACAAGCACAAGTAAGTTTGTCTACTTGTTCAAGGTCCAAGTTGGCCAAAACAATGCCAGCATAGATGTTTTAACATGCATGGTTAATCTGCAAGCTAGATAACAGGACTACAGTTCAAGAGTTGATCTTATATGCAAAATGTTAACTATAAAAACAGCCTTGTACAGGAAATTCCTTTCATAGTTAGTTTTGGTAGCTTACATTGCCCCAGTTGACAAATTAAGCAGCAAACAATAGAAGGAAAGCTTAATGAGAATTACTTTATAGCAGTTCTCCCAGGCAGAAGCACATTTTGAGCAGTATTATCCAGATTAGTCCCTCAGAAGCTAATTTTAACCAGCCTGTATTTTTTTTTTTTTTTGACTGCTGGATTCCTGAAGCAAGGAATCCATAACCTACATAACAATGATCTGGTTGAAATGTGCATATTAGCTTGCAAGCATGTTAATTACCTTGATTTTTTTTTAGCCTGATGATAACAGGCTACTGCAATTCCAGCCTGCACAAGGATTCCTTACAAAAACCTTACATTTATGATGAAAAATACAATAAAGCATATAAAAGCAATGTTTTTACAGACCATAAATTATATACTTTGGAGGTTGCCATAAGCACTCAGTACTGGAAAGTCTCTAACTATCCTATATTTGCACACTATTTAGATGTTAAGGGTCATCCAGACAGGTAAAGATTTGGAAAAAGATAAAAAGAATGATTATCATCTGGACATCATTCCAGATGATAACAGCCTGCGACTGAATCTGAAATAATTCATAGAAGCAAAATTTAAAGACGAAATAGGCTTCTCTGTCTTGCAAAAGACTAACAGTTAAGAAAATTGGCTTACATTTTTCTCTGAAATAATTCGGGATGATTCTGGGGTTTTATGTAATCACTTCCAAGTACTGCAAAGTATGTGATATTAGCCTCTTCTTATAGGACAAAAGTCTGGGCAAGTAGAAAGCAACTGTGCGTCATTACAGTCAAGAATAATGAAGGCTGAGCCTGGGACAGACAAATTCTGGGATGATGAATCTATCTTCCATTCTTACATTTAAATTATTATTAATTCGGCACTTGTCTAAGCATAAAATAACAGTGAAGAAATTCAGTGTCTGTATTTCCTGTCCCAAGCTCACTACATTCTGCCACATCTATTTAAACACTGGGTGGTTTTCCAGATGTGCACAGAATACTATAAATCACTATTTTTCAAAACATTGTGCTGCAGAGAAAGATAATAATTTTACTTATCACTTAAATCATCTTAAAGTACACAATGTAGATGAGCATCAAGGATAATAATATTTTTAAATAGCTACAAACTATACTGAGTTTTGGGTTTAAAAGTATATTAATATTCAAAAGCAACAACTTTGTTTATTGCACATTAGGGTAACATTTTGAAGCACTTAAAAACAGCTCAGCAGTTACATCACATCTATGAGGCCATTTATTCTAATACAGATTGTAGATACATAAAATGTTCACAATATTTTACTTAGTGCCTGAAATTTAATCTTCTTTGGACAGAGCCAAAAATAACTGCGGGCTATATGGTCCAGTCATACTAGTTTATTTCCTAGTGAGTGGATATACTTTCCTTCCATTAGGATGGACCACATGATAAAAGGACATGCCTTGTTGTCATCACTGAGCAGCTACCTAATTAATTTATTCTTATGAAGAAGCATCTGCAAGTGTCTGTGTATCAACAGTTATAGCAGTATGCAGTCTGCTGCCAGACGACCAAGCCAATAATGTGCTGAGAAAGCACAGATGGTCAGTTGTCGTCCTTTCCCTGACACTGAGGTAGATGAGGAAGAGACTCCTTCAGAACTGGATACACTTAGCCTAGCTTGGGCACACTATCACAGGATGGAACAGCAGCCTCACTGGATGTCATTGTTTGAGCCAGATGGCTTCCATTCTGCTACCTTCCTGCTGATCTGCACACACAATGGGCACAGTATGTCACAAAGCTGAGAATAACACTTTCTTCACAATTACTGCAATTCCTGAATCTCCAAAGAAACATAACAGTTCATGAACCTTTACTTCTTCCATTTTTCTCACATCATGCTTTATTCACTAATAGCTTTCACAAGATGTAAAATAATGTCAAGCTTTTTCATTTTATTTTTCCATACCTTAAACTGCAGGAAGCAAAACAACTGTGATGTCTTCATAGGCTACAGGGTGTCCATTTCATAGGAGCTCCTTAAGAAGTTGGATATTCCTGGATATTACCTAACTTCACTATCTATTTTATCATAGTAATGTCTTATAAACACTCAAAAATCAAATTATCCACCTTTGATTACAATGCATGCTTAACTGTAATAAACTGAAGTCAGTTCTCAGCAGCTTTACCCAGTCAATCCAAATTACTTTCACATTGCCGCCTTTTCTTTACAAAACTTTCAGGTCTACTGACTTAAGTATCACATGCTAAAGTAAAAAACCCCCCCACGTTGCTGAATTCCACCTTCTGTCACCATTTGTTGCAGAAGACGAAGCCGCAAGTATCACAAAACTAGCACAGTAATTGCTGAGCAAGAAGCGAATGTGACAGTTTGTTGTAATTGTGGATTTTTGAACTTTTTCCCTTTATAGTTCAGAATTTTCAAAACTTTTTTCAGGAGAACTTTAGCTCAGATCTTCCATTCAGCACCAAATTGCACTTTGTAACTGCCAATCAGCCAATGGCTATCTTACTACAAAATCAAGCTGTTAATATCAAAAATTGCCTCAACTGTTGACCTCCACTGGCACTGCAGAATGATGCGATTAGGCTGCTAAAAACAACTGTTGAGAAGGGTCGTGTCCATCACCTAAGAGAGACACATCCTTTTGCCTAAATGAGTATCCAAACAAACAAGAAGATAATTGCAAAGAGAAACAGAAAACCCTAATCTGGGAAACAAAAAAACCAAAACCAACAACAAAACAAAACACATCAATCAAAAATCCCAAAACAACAACAGATGAGGCAGCTGCAAAAAAACCCTCACTTCCTCACTTACCAATAGATATTTGGGCTTAAATATCTTGCAAATCTTGAGTAAGTGAATGTAAGATGATAGAACTTGAAATTCTATTTGCAATCAAGCCTCTATGGTTTATGTCGTGGTTTAAGCCCAACTGGTAACTCAGAACCCAGGACAGTTTAGCATGGCTGTAGAAAAGCTGAAAAAGAAGCAAATAATTATACAAATAAAAGTTGCTATGACTTGAGAGATTGAAGTAGGTACATTCATGAGCATAAATGTTAGACAGATTTAACCAAAGAACATACCCAACCATGCTCTCTGTGACAGAGGCCTTATCCTTTGACAATGTTCTGGATACCACAGTTTTATTGGTTTGGTTAATGAATAAAAAAATTAATGCACACTCTATATTAGAAAATGAAATAAACCTGGAAAATATTACATCCTATGAATACTTACAGAGGATTCTGTAAGTAAGGGGAATTATTCAGTGCCTCTGAAGATGGTAGGGAAGTTATCAAAGGAGTTACAGAAAGAAACACTAATGCAATCTGTAAGTGAAAAGCTATTATTCATTAGTAAGAGTCCTGTAACAGGAGGAAGATACTACAAATTAAAATTCTCAACAACTTAAAATAGCATATTAGTGTCCAAGATGAAAGGATTAAGGCCAAGATGAAGTAATGCACAGGCCAAGGATACTACAACATCCTTTTCTAGTCTTCTATTTACTACAATTGTATCAGTAAAAAAAACACAGATGTAAGCTTCAAAGTTTTAGGAAAAGGAAAGACATAAGAACACAGTACTGAAAGAAGGTGTAACAAATGCCAGGTAACTCAATTCAAAGTGGAACAATATATGAATGGTAAACAACTCCTACAAATGAATCACACCTCAACTACTCTTCCATCTTATGTTGTTTTTCCATTACTCTTTCTTTGTTTCTTTGCTGAAATTATGACGAATGGACAAGGATCATCAGTTTTAGAGCTCTTCTTAGCTCTCCTGGCAGTCAGAGGTAAACAGCAACAATTCTCTCTGCTATCTTCAGTAAAGGCCAAGAGTTCCTGCTAATTAGCTTTACTGCCACAATCAGTAAAGTCAGCTAACAGCTGAAAAAAATATTAGCACATCCAAATGTGTGTAAGTATAACCTTAAATACCATGTACTTGGATTCCTGGATTTAAACCTGCAGTTCTTAAGTTATTCTATTATTATCTGCTCTTGTACGTTCTGGAATATAGGACACATATGTCAATGTTGATTTCTTTTGATACAACTGTGAAAGCAGCGAATTCTGTGTATTGGTTGGCTGTGTTCATATGATCAGATTTCTTGTTTTACTGGCTTTTATAACACAAAAATTCTAAGAAGTTGCATTTTTTCACAGAAAATTCAGTAATTTTCAGTAAAATATACAGATTTGCTGTAACTTTGTCTAAGTCTAAAACAAACTAAACAATATTAACTTGGCCACTACAGTCTTTATCATGTAGTACAATACTACCCTGTTAAAAGTGCACACTAGCGTCAGAAACTATGAGTCACAGGAAACTGCATACTTTTAAAATAAACCTGTCTCCTATAACATGTACTCTTACTTTCAGTTTAAAAGAGAGTTTCTTTTCTTGAATTACATGTGTTAAGAAGAAGACTCTCAATGGCCAGCTTTGTGCACTGAAGAAAACAGAAAATGCCAAATTTCAGGGTCCCACGAAAAGTATACAGCCATTGCAGAGGAGACAGCATGAACCAGGCTCTGAAGGTCTGACAAAGCCAGCTCCCATCCTTTTTCCAGCAGTGAACACTAACCTTGCAAATTCTCACGAACCAGTTTCTAGCTGTAAGAATTTACTTTTATGAAGCTGTAATTAATTTAATAAATTCCGATTTTTTCCATACTTAGAAAGAAACTTTCTGCATCACTATATAATCAGTGGATCTCTTCCTGAAAGACTAGTGTTTAGGTGTGGCTTTGTATATATTTGTTAAACAGCATACTGGATTCAATAGCAAGGATGCCACAGAAGCTCTGCGATATGGAAGCTGAGGTTAAAAACCATGTCACTTTTATCCTGGTATTTGCCTATAAAGTACATCAGAATTTGTTTTCAAGACTAAAGGATCTTGAAATATTGAAATAATTAACTATTTCTCAACAAAATGTGCAAAACCAGAACAGCGTGTGTGCCTGTGTGTCAAACAACTACTTTCATGCTGTACACCCAAAAAAGGAACATCATTGCAACCTTTCATTTCTGAATTTTATATATAAATCCCAGAAAGGCTGATTAAAAGTGTTTTACAGAGTTGTGTCAAAAATGGAGGAAACAAAGCTGGAAAAAATACTCCAAACTGGGTGGGAGTAGTTTAAAATGAGAATTCAGATTGTAGCTGCTGTACCTGCCCCTCCCACCATCACCAGCCTGCCCAGCCTCTGGCCTAAAATATTGTAGAATTTGAGAATTTTATCAGAATCTTCATCAGGATCCCAATTTCAAAGTACCTGAACTGAAAGCATGGTTTTTAAGAATATGAAATTAGTACTTTTAAAGAATTATTTCTTTAGTTACAACCGAATATTGATACAGACAATTTATTTTATGACAAAACTTTGGACTGTAAAGAAACAAGGTGAAGCAGCAGAACAGCAAAAAGTCCAGAAGAAAAAACAGAACCAAAAACTTTCATTAAGGAAACCACAGATTAATCCTGTTTTGAAATGGGTGTAACTAATTCAGGGATTAATAAAAAGACTCCATAACAAAGACCTTAAATGCTACCAAAAGCAGCTTGTTTCCATTCTGAATCTCTCTTTTTATTTGCAAAGACTGGCATTACAATTGAAAAGGACTCAAAATGGAGTGATGTACACATCATTGGTGTTTCATGATGCAACTGATGGAGTCCCTGAATGGATATTGCTTTGCTTTTTAAAAATAATTTAACAAGAAAATCTTCAACTCCACTATCAATCACAGGTGGCAGAAATGAAAGAAAAAGAAAAGAAATCAAAACTACTGTCAAATTCATAACATATACATTGTTGGCTGATGACACTTGTTCCAGATGTACAATAAAGCCCACAACACTTTATTACTATGGATATAATTATTGTGAATGTTTTTTCATGTTGATCAACTTGCTTCTGAAAGTTGTTTTTTTTGATTGTTTTAAACTTGCATAATAAACATGCAACGAAACATTTCTTGTTAAAGTGTTTTTTGCAGTCATCTTGTTTTCAAAGAAAGATTTCATAAAGTTGCAGTGTTGTATCAGAGCATTACCAAAATAAGAGCAAAAGCTAAAGAGGAAGGTAAATGTGAAACAAACTTGATGAGAATAACCTAATCTTGTCCTGAGACACTCCAGTCTTATTAAAAATATGTGCACAATCAAATCCCTTCCTCCCAAACCCACCAAAACCACAAATAAATATTAACTTGGAAGAAAGCGAAGACATAAAGAAAAAGAAATATGATGTCATCATGTACTCATCTTCTGCATAGCTCAACCCACATATAGTAAGGCACTATTTCCCCACAACTTAAGTGTCCACAACAATCTCTTACAGTGCTCTGTGAACTACATATAGTTCCTTCCAGGATGATGAAATAAACAGATTTAATGAGTGTTGCTACCATGTCACCCCATGTGTGATCTTATCAACAAGGGCATCATCTGGCAGTTTCAGAAATAAGCTGTCAAGTCTCTTCCTACACGTGCATGTTATGTATAGGGATATCTTTTGTGTGTGCAAGTGGTTGGTTTGTTTTCCAGAGTTGCTGTTATTTTTCATTGTTCTTTAATCCAGTGTTCTCAAAGCAAATACACAAGAAAATAAAAGCGCAGTTGGATCATTAAAAACAGAGCTTTGGTGCTCCAAAAAGCACACAGCTTTGGGGATTTAAGAAATCTGTTAGACATTCCCAAAGGAGCTGGGAAATACATGGACGAATTTTCATCTGGAAATCCTCATCTCAGCTTAGTTGAGCTGGTCTTCATATTGTTTACGGAAGCAATCACCAGCAGGAAAAAATTCCCAGCAGCGTTCTTGGTACATTTTCCATACATAGGATTCCTGAAAGAAAAAAAATTTAAATAATATAACTTGATTCAATAAACAAGCACCAACCATGACTTTTTCTCTTTTATTTATATACTGCTTCACTTCTTTGATTCCCTGCATATCAGGTTGTTGTATATCATGCTACAAAATCACATTAACAATTTTGATTAATTAGAGTAGCTTCTTGATATTTGTTACCTAGAAAAAAAGTACTGAAGAAACACATAGAAAAGAACTGGGCAGATCAGTTCCTATTGCACACCTAGGAGCACTGAAAAGCTTGATCAAAGCTGGTCATGAGACAAATGCCAGGGTAAGCAGAATATTTTCTGTTCTACAAATTTGACTGAATTTTTGCACTGGTCATTTCAAAACATGACTATACCTTACATAAACTAAAATGGCCTTTAAAGGCATTTCTTAGAAGAGCAGTATTTTTCTGAATTAGTGGTGCTCTTTTGGGTTTTTTTTGTTTGTTTGTTAATTATTATTATTTGTTCAGGTAAGGCTCTGTCTCTAGGCAGACCACAGAATGGTAAAGGATATATCAATTTATTTCCATTTTAATCACACCACTTAAGTGTGCTTTTTATTATACAAATTCCATAGTTGAAAGAACATGTTTTATACAAGTTATAGCGTCATAGAATCATCTAGCTTAGAAAAGACCTGTAACATCATTCAGTCCAACCGTAAACCTCACACTGCCAAGTCCACAACTAAACTTTGTCCCTAGAAATTATGTAGCATGAATTACTCTCAATTTTCAAATTATCAGCTAACAGTCTCAAACCTGAACACTCAGTAGAAATCTGGCTTCAGTCAACATAGGACTGTATGCCAAGGTAAAAAAAAAAGCACATAAAAAAGACTTTTTTAAAAATATCTCAGTTAGTATGAAATTCTCAAATGACAAACGGATGTTCAAAAATAGCAAAGCAAATACCTAAAATCTGATACTGGACATGGTTGAGAAGATTTATACAAAGAAGATGACTACAACTTCCCAGTACACACATCAGAGTTCAGAAAGAGTAAGCTACGTAGATTTATAGCAAATCATCCCTCTGACCCAAATCTGTAGGGCTACGTATATGATGCTCTTAAGGTTTCTTTTTTTTTCTGATCTGCAACATAGGAATATTTGCTTAGTCAGTTGCAAAACTACCACTAGAAAAAAAAAAAACAGTAGTCTGCAAATATGATACTTTTTTTTTGGTTTGTTTTTCTTTTTTTTTTACTGACTTGAAGTATACTTTAAGGAAGTTGGAGGAATCAGTAAAAGTTTCAAAGAACAATAGCAAAGAAGAAACCTCCAGGTTTCTCCCACGGGTTTCATTTTAAGTGTATACACAAGCTCTTTCATGTGGAGTTATCCATGAACGTAGACAAAGAAGATTATATATAAATAACAATAAAGGATAAGGACAATTAAAAAAGAATCAACAGGAAGAAATTATGAGTGCTGCTTTCATAAGATGCTTAAATGTTCTGTTTCTCATTGCTTTTGTTTATTGTCTGTATTTATATTTTGTGTAAGTAATGACTTATGAATAAAAGGTCAGATAACAAAATAGGAACAGAAAGTACTACAGAATTGATACTCAAACTAATATGAAGCAACCAAAGTCCTAAGAATTGTTTAGAAGAATGAGAATTAAGTTACATACCATATAGGGAGCTATTAATTAGAATACTCCTAGCTTTGCCATGTCTGAATGATTTTATTTTGGAATCAGTCTTATTTAAAACCTGTTGACATTCACAGAGTTTATCAACCTACCTGTCCTGTATGCTCTGTTTCATCTTTGTTAATAAGATACATGAGAAAAAACCTACAAGCAAAGAAACAGTAATTATGAATACATTAGGCAACCCACAGAGGGATGGATATTTTTCGGATGTATGGTGATAATGTTATTCATGAACTTACAAGTTCCAGAGTTCTATTTATGATAATATTCTCAGACATTAAATACACTTTCCTGACACTCTTGACATTCAATCACTGTTCAATTAATAGTATGCTAAAATGTGAAAGATTCAGCTTGATTTACAGTAAATTGCAACAAAGTTTAAAAGAAGATTTACCTAAACTTTTTAATTTAAAATTATAATAGACATTTTCTTGCCCAGCAGCACCAACTTGGAAGCACAGAGAGAACAGTAACTGGAGCTTTGATTAAGAGATTTCTCTTATTGAAATTATAGGCTGGGGATATTTTACTAGTGTATGTAACTCAAGATCAACATGGGCAGAAAAGAACTTATAATTTTAAAAATACACCGGGCTTGGGGTTTTGAGCTAACTGACAGACACTAGGTGATGATTTCAAAATTTCACTCATAATAGACATTCTTTCCAAATATATGTAAAAATATAAACAAAAATGTCAAAAAACATTTCCTGAAAATGATGCACATAGAATGTTATTGTATGTTAATTGTGCAGTGCTTTGTAAGCAGGAACAAAATCCCACATGATGGTGTTGATAATTTATTTTGCTTGTACAACCTGTTTTTCAGGTGGAAGTTCTCTTTAAGGATGTTTGACTTTACATTAATCATTAATCTGTGCACATACAGTGCTAGTTGATAAACATAAAAGTCACAATCCATCCACTGCTTCATGTTGACAGCACTATTATAAAAGTACATTTTGTCACTGGATTTTCAAACGTATTTGACAGGAGAAAAACAGTATGATACACTGATTGTGGACTTGCTAAGTGGCTTCATTTCCAGATTTAAAAAGACCGAGTTCAGTGGTCACTGATGATCTGCTTGTATTTTCCAGAGGTGGACCTGATGCCCTTGGTCTGATCCCTTCTCTCTCTAGCTGCTCATACCAGTTCCCCTACTTCCCCCTTTGTTCCAGGTTTTCTTTGTCAGCCTCAACACTCCACTCACAACATTTTGTCCAGTGTAAGCTTTCCCTCTTTTGTCTTACTCCTTTGCTTGTGCATTATTCTCTCCATCAGCCTCTAGGCCAGGTCATACTGTTGCTCTGCACCTTACACAACACATTCACTTTTACAGCTCCACAGTGGTATACTAAGTTCCTGGTTTCTATCTAGCTCACACAAACCTGGTGAGTCACAACCAAGCTGGAAATGAGGTAATGAAGTTTGTTCACTCCTCATTCCTATCCCCCAGAATGATATATTCAGACAGCATGAGTGCACATTAAAGCCAAACAGTACTATTACTTATGCAAAAGCGCTAATCAGGTACTTTCAGAGTACAAGGGTCATGACTTAGTGAGGAGTTCATTTTTACTGTACTCACAAATAATTGGCCAAGTTGTGCTCCTGTAGTGTGTGTGTTTCAAAGCCATGGGGCACTGTGTCAAAGTAGTCATTTCCTATTCCACAGATAAAGCACTTTGTCTAGAAGAAAGAATACAGAACGCTTCAACACTATATATAACCCCATTCCCCTTTGAGAAAAGGCCAATAAAAATGTAACAAGTTTCTCGAAAATAGCAATGCATTATGTGTAATATGTGCTGAACAAAAAAGCTTTTCTTTTAATGATTGGGATTATGTACCTCAGACAAAACACTTGAATAAAAGTTTAACTGCTATCAGAATAGCTTCTTTGCCAGCTGTAAGTGAACAATTATCAGGAGAAAGAATGGCATACAACAGTGAAAGCTCATTTTGATTTTTTTTTCCCCTTTTAACACTGTAAGTAGCACTCACTGTAACATCCAGCAATATTTACCTCAATGCCTGCTGTGCTTGTCCAGCTGAAACTGAATGTGCTGAAAGTTCAGATTACAAAACATAGTAGGTTTGCAACACTTTCCCTAGGTGTTATAGGCATATTTAAACAACAGCATAGAAAAATACCAAGTACAGGATACTTTCAGACATAGATTAATAGAACAAAAGTTATCTGAACAAAGAAACTGAGATCTGAGATGAACTGTAACATGACAGTGTTGACACTGTAGCCTGAAGATCCAAAAGACTTAAGTAGCCACAAGCATGTAATTCATTATAATATACAGAAATGTACAAAGATTTTTCTTGTTTACAAAAATGAAGATACAGGGATTAGTCTAAACTTTAAAAAGTCATGAGAAAAAAGGTGTTAGCCTTTTTGTCTGAATTTTTGTTAATTTATAAATGACAGCAAGAAACTGGCCACATTTGATCTGGAGGTATTTAAAAAATCCATACTAGGAATGGGAAAACAAATCCAAAATGCACTTAGAGCAGAGTCTCAGTTGAGACACCTTTGTTTATGTCCCATGCAAACACATACAAGATAGCACCTAGCACCTGTCAAAGCATAGCATACCTCTTTCACAGGAGGCAGCATAGAGTGGTAAATGCCATTCAAAACCTGGATGCTAGCAGAGTTTTCTCTTCATAAAATTGTCTAAAAAGAATGTCACTGGGTACTAACAGAACTGCTTATGTAAGTTCTTATATTTTATTAGATACAAAAAAGTCAATTAAAAAAAAAATTCAGCTATTATGTCCATCTAATGAGCTGAGATTTGAGAGTAGAATCTCATCCAGGATATATGACATTGGACCATGTACAGAACTGTATTTTCCTCTTAGTTTAAAATATTATCCACTAACATTTTGATTGAAAACAGATATTCACAAAACCTGAAAATAGGGTTTAGTTCACCAATCGAACGTTCTTACCTCCATGTCTTCCTTAACTTGTTCTTGCTGATCTCTTAATTCACCAAAAGCATCAATAATTAAACCTACAGTTTAAGTTAAAATTATAGTTAATGTTCAAGAACAGAACTGTGACAAAGAATATTTAGAAATCCAGGGATAACTCTGACAAAGAACATTAAACAAGAATCTTGTGCAGAAATTCTAAAAGCCTATATATACTCCAAAGACCAAAATAATATGTGAAGAAAAATTAGCAATTTAAAGAAAATGGCTATCGGTAACATCACTGAATCACAGAATGCTCAAGGTTGGGAGGGACCTCTGGAGATCATCTAGTCCAATCTCTCTGCTAACGCAGGTTCACCTAGAGCAGGTTACACAGGATCACATCCAGGCGGATTTTGAATATC
This sequence comes from Coracopsis vasa, assembly GCA_026283785.1. Lineage (NCBI taxonomy): Eukaryota > Metazoa > Chordata > Aves > Psittaciformes > Psittacidae > Coracopsis > Coracopsis vasa. The sequence goes on from JANHGB010049416.1 coordinate 91,310, forward strand.
TCCAGAGAAAGAAACTCCACAACCTCTCTGGGCAGCCTGTTCCAGTGCTCTGTTATGCTCAAAGTAAAAAAACTTTTTCCTCACATTCAGATGGAACTTCCTGTGTTTCACTTTGTGCCCACTGCCCATTTTCTATCTGCTATTCAGCCAGTTCTCACTCCACCTCAGTGTCCACTCACCTAATCCACACTTCCTAACCTTACCTATAAGGATGTTATGGGAGACAGTGTCAAAAGGCTTGCTGAAGTCAAGGTTGAAAACATCCACTGCTCTCCCCTCGTCTACCCAGCCAATCATTCCATCACAGAAGGCTATGAGATTGGTCAAGCAAGATTTCCCCTTGGTGAATCCACGCTGACTACTCCTGATAACCTTCTTTGCCTTCACATGCTTAGAGATAACACCCAAGATGAGTTGTTTCATCACCTTTCCAAGGACTGAGGTGATGTCAACTGGCCTGTAGTTTCCTGGGTCCTCCCTTCTTGCCCTTTCTGAAGGCTGGAGTAACATTGGCCTTCCTCCAGTCCTCAGGCACCTCTCCTGACTCTCCAAGATGATGGAGAGTGGCTTAGCAATAACATCTGCCAGCTCCCTCAGGACTTGTGGGTATATCCCACCAAGGTCCATAGGTTTGTGGGTGTCAGGTTTGCCTAAATGATCTCTAACCTGATGCTCCTCAACCAAGGGAAAGTCTTCCTTCCTCCAGACTTTATATCTTGCCTCCAGGGTCTGGGATTCCGGATGCCTGGCCTTTGTAAAGACTGAAGCAAAGAAGGCACTCAGTAACTCCGCCTTCTCTGTATTCTTTGTCACAGCCAGCAGTATCATTTGGAATTATAAAATGGGACTTCTGTTTTATTTACAGTACCAAAGTTCAGGGATTTATTACATGACAGATGCAGAGAGGCCCGGAGCCCTGTGAATCCTCTCTCATTATTGTTGTCATGCAGTACAAGGTTCCACTGCCAGAGCTTTATGGAAGTAAGAGGTCAATTCAGGGAGATACTGAAAGAAGAAGATAAACCACCACAAGCTCCATGGCTCAGATTCTAAATTATTTATGATTCTCCCTTTTCTTACACCAATACAAAGGACTAACTCCACAGTCATTACTGATACAGCTGTGCTGTAAAACTGATGAATACCAGAAGAGAATTATACTCAAAGGTTGACAGCTAAGGCCTCTACTCTTCAGCCACTCATAAAATAAGGAAGTAAACAGTATGAGATAGGCCACTTCAAACTATTAAAAAATTCTGCACCCTCCCGAAACACTTCAAAAAACTTTTTGCTTGAGCAAGAGTTATAAACAATTTACCACAAGCTCTGAGTCTTGCTGAATATTTACAAGAGGCTTTTAGAAAGGGCAATGAGAACGTAGAAACTGTAGTGATGCCAGCATTCTCACAGCAAAGAGCTTATTTTAGCTTCCACTGATCCCGTTAAGAGCCTGTTGATTTTACAGAGACTAGAAAGAAGAGAGTATGGATAAAAGGCAGATTGGTGTGATTTACTATATAAATCTGTGCTTCATGCTCCTCGCTGGCTGAATCTTAGGTGTGCAATTACCATAGCACTAAGATCTTTGTACTGCAAAATAACACTTTCAGTCCATGGATTACAAACAATTACCTTGAATAATTGCAAGCAGGATGACAATCACAAAGAAGAAGAAAGTGATGTCAAAGATAATCCGATAGATTTCATATTCATCTCCTGCTGGATCCTCTATTTCATCACCAATGCCTCCACCAGCACGCACTCCAACATACATGTGAAACATGTAGCACTAGAAAACACAAAATAAAGGGATACAATGTTTGTCTGCTGCTAAAAGTAAAAATACCCATTGTTGCAAATTCAGAAATTGGCAGAACTGGAATATGGTCTAGGAACGATACTACGTCAAGTACTTAAGTCATCTTTTTCTCCCCTTTGAGGTCATGCATATTTCTGAGGGAGGTGAAATGCAGCTGTGCTGCATTGTTTCATATTCAGTCATTATGCAACAGGTCAGAAAGATCACAGACTAAACTACCTTAAGACCAGCAGCAAACCATGATTCAGATACAATCACTTCAGCAATGTACAAGTAGGAAATGCCATTACCATCCTCCCAAACAAAATCACAACCAAAAAATCCCAACCAAATGAAAAAAGGAAAAAAAAAACCCGACCAACCCAAAAAAAAAAAAAAAAAGAAAAGAAACCAACGAAAATTAGAGATTTGTGGAGAAGACAGGCTAGTTTGTAATGAAAAAATTCTGAGACTAATACTGTGAAACAATCATCTGATAAATGGTGTAATAGGTCTCTCAGTATCATAGAATCACAGAATCATAGAATAGTTAGGGTTGTAAAGGACCTTAAGATCACCTAGTTCCAGGCCCCCTGCCATGGGCAGGGACAACACACACTAAACCATGTCACCTAAGGCTCTGTCCAACCCGGCCTTGAACACTGCCAGGGATGGAGCATGCACAACTTCGCTGGGCAACCTGATCCATTGCTTCACCATCCTTACAGTAAAGAACTTTTTCCTTATATCCAATCTAAACTTTCTCTGTTTAAGTTTTAACCCGTTGCCCCTGGTCCTATCACTACAGTCCCTAATGAAGAGTCCCTCCCCAGCATCCCTATAGGCCCCCTTCAGATACTGGAAGGCTGC
>JANHGB010049417.1:0-39645 GCA_026283785.1 Coracopsis vasa
TTTGGACAATGATGATGAAATTCCCTAAAGATTTATTTTGTGTTTGACATTTAATTAAGTGCAGAGGGTGGTTCTTCATGGGTGTTCTCTGTTTCATTTTAGGAAAGAAAAATTAGTAGCAGTATTTCAATAAAAAGCTATAGACTTCCTTTTCATAATATGGAAAGGGAGTTTCAGTTAGAAACAGTATCATTGAAGATCTTGTTCTTGTGCTTTGTGCAGCCCTATTAAAGTCAACAAAGTAGCATGAATTGGAAAGCTTTTACTTGAAAGAATGAAGCCTAGCAACTGTTCTTAATACTTATGAGAAGGTTTTGGCTGAATATTTTAGGAGTTTTAATATTTTGTTCCCTTTGCAGTAATGAGAGTAGGATGTCTAGGCTCTCTAGGGGTTAATAAGGTTTTGTTTTTAACAGCAGTCTTTACAGAGTGATGCTATGATGAATTGCTAGTTGATAATATATAAATGTTGTTCTGCAACAATGCACATTTTCAACTTACAGAAGATTTAGTACAAAATCTATTTCTTACAGTGAGGATTTGTTGATGCTTAACTGCCCTAAAGAAGTTAGTAAAAACCTCAATTTCTGCAAAATTGAATAAAATTAGGAAAATACACTTATGAGACTATACTGACCCCTTGCAACATTATATAACAGCATTTCACTGAGTTTTCCTTAAAAATAAATCTGCAGGAGGTAAGTAGACAAACTTAAATCTCAGCCCATTTCCCCGGTGACACTTGTGCATCCTGTGATGCATGAGTATTTCTTCCACACGGGGTCAGTAGCACCCTCCGTTTGTGACAAGGGTTTTTATACTATAAGCGCAAAGCAAACAAGGGATAAGGATAATGATGATTGCATTAATATGTGGGTGGAGCAGACCTCACTTGTCCCCTTCTTCAAGCAGGCTAAGTATAATTAGCTTATTTGCTGACTTCAGTAAGCACCATATTCTATCCTCTGACTCTCATGTGACATGAACATTGCTACTATTGATTAGGGCAAAGTTCCAGTGGAGTGTTTACCTTTAGCTCTAGTTGAAAGTATTCATTTAGTCTAGCTCTTTTTCAAAAGCATGCAGTTGGAGCAGATAAACTGTATGAGACAGCTTGTCCAGCAGGCAGGGGAAAAGAATTCTTGTAAGTGTCCCACATATTCTTAATGATAACCACAGTCTCCCTAGATGGCTAGAGCTGATTAATATTTTTCACCTTATAGTAACACAGCTTCTAGTTAAATATGCTTTGAAGCCTATCAGCCTGCTCAGTGGAAAGAATGTCCAGCTTCTCAAGGCTTCCTGGAGTATGCAAGTTTCTTGGAGACAGAAGTTTGAAGTAACTCGTTATCTTTCTACTAAGAGGCTGAACAGACCAGACAGCTATTCCCTAGAAAGAAATTTCCAGCCATTGTACCAAAACCATATTTCACAAATGGGAATCTAAGATGTCAATGTCATTCAGGTTGGCACAGGTTCTTCCTTAACTTGCTGAATTAACAAGGGACCTTCCTTTCCTTCGTGTTTGCAACTCTTGTTATTCTCTGTTTCGCATCTGTTATGTTTGTGTTTCACGTCTTCAGTGCTTCTATCCCCCATTACTCAAGGCCTCCATTTCAATTCTTTGTGTCTCTTCTTTGGTGTCAGAACTGTCCCCCTTCCTTCTTGATCTGCCCCTTCTCAATGTAGTTTCTCCATTACACGAGTCACTGTCACAGAGCTTTGGCATAAGCACAGTGGGACCCTGTCCTTGTGTCTACCTCCACTCTTAATAGCATTTACTGACGTGAGGAATTCCTGAATTCAGTCATAGGAAAATTTCATATTAAGTTACAGACATCTCTTATTTCTGTGTATTGGCAGTGTAAGAAAGAAGTTTTGGCTACCACCTGAGGAGGGAGGAAGGGCGCTTCTTTTTGGTCTAGTTGCAAGTGTTCTCAATCATATGGGGAAAACCAGAAACAAAATATTTCATGGCTGTTTCGTTTTGGTTTTGTGGGTGTTTTTGGTTGGTTGGTTGGCTAGTTTTCTCCCTGTCATGGTCCCTCCACACCAAATCTCCTTGGAGTAACAGGTCCTGTAATATGTCCTGTAACTATTCCATGGGTGGAGAGGGAAGGTGGGCGAGTTACAAGCCAGTCCCTGATGCAGCAGTTACGGATCTGCGGTTCTACCTAATACAGATCTCTTCCCATGATGCGCACGGAGGATCTGAAGGGCTAAGTGACTGTGACTTGGATTTACTGTGAACTGTGTCTGACTGCGAACAGGCAGTGGTGTAAAAAAGCTACTGCAGATCAACTGCTCAATACTGAGCTGTGTGAGCTGCTTGCCTTGCAGCAGGCAATAGTTGGAGGCCACTTACACTTCTGAAGTGTTGCAGCCAAATAGGGTTGAGTGGGCCAAGCCGCCTGGGAATCTTCTTGTCCTGAGCTGACATTGCTTTGTTGGTAAGTAACATGGAAATGAATTCAATATGGAAAGCATATCTTTATTAACAAGGCTGGGATACCAGACATTTAATTTTAGGCTTTATTTGCAATGCTGAATCAAATGGTGACACCAAGATTTGGCAAGCCAGTGTTGAGCACTCCAGGAAGAGCAAGTTATTGCCTGATTTCATAGTTTTGCTTTTGCAGGGGTTTCTCAACTTTGAGGAGGTGCTCAAATAGTCTTCAGAAGAGAAGAAAAAAATCTGGACAGGAGGATTTAACACGGGAAGTGTTTTTATATCTTTTTTCCCCTCTCACCGCGTTCTGGATGGGAGCTGTGCCTAGCTTTCACTTCCCATGCCAATTTTCATTTGGCAAAAAAATGCTGCCGTAATTACTACTTGCTGTCTGGATTGGCTGGAAGCAAACATATTCCATGCGTGTCTGTCCCATCTATTCACCTCTGCCACCCTACCTCTCTCCAGAATGTCCTTCCACAGGGTGTGAGGGTGCGCTTGTGGGCCTATAAGTGAGCTAGAGTTACCATCTTAGTTTTGCCGGACAAGGAAAGGCCTTTATTCTCTAATGTTGATTTGGTCTGGTCTTTTTCTTTCTGTCTATCTTCAATTATCAAATGCAGGACTGACTTACCTTTTTCAGATGGCATGTCATTTTGAGATGAAATCAAAGGGAGCATCACTGGAATTTTTGGATTTGGCCTGTCCTTTCCTACAAAATTAAGCCTGATTTATCAGGTCCAGATGTTTAACCATTAAGCTAGCCAGCTTGAATGCTCATAGGAGTATTAATAGAGATGGCTGGGGGCTGGCAGGTTTTTCTAGGGAAGATAGATAAAGTCTTGGCATATCCTAGGTTAAGCTCTTCCCTGTCATGGCCAAATGCTAAGTTGGGTGATGCAGTGTGGGCTGCAGTGTTACACCGTTGCAAGTACTATCTAGCAGTAAAAGCAGAAGTGCAGACATCCACGATAACACAATATTCTCCATGAGTTAGTACATCTGGCCTTTCATGAAGGATAGCCTGAGAGGAGGTCAGTAGTACCGCAGGGAACCTGGATGTGGACCACCGCATGGTGCACCTAACCCTAAACTCTAGAACAAGGTTTCTAAGCAGCTGTGTGTTTCCTTGCGCTGGTCATCAGTGGACTAGAAACAAGAGTATCTAAAAGACACCAACTTTCAGTGTTCGAGTGAAAGTGGCCCTCCCCACCACCCTTCAGTACTTTATTTTCTCTTGATATGGAAAGAACATCTGAGGTAAGAAGGGAAGCTTGCAAGCCTGGCTTATTTTGCTATGAACTGTGTCTATGCAGCACTGAAGATAGCTGAGTCTGGGCTGGCAAAGAAAAACAAGGGGGATGGGAGGAGAGAGAAGTCTTTAATGACAGGTTATTGATGGAATTTCTAACCCAGAGGAGAATGCCTGCCTTGGAGCTGAGGTGGGTAGCGTTACCCACAGCAACTGCTTGCATATGCACAGTTCATTTTCATTTCATTGTTCAGGTCAAAGATAAGCTGGTGACTCTGTTAAGTGTGGTGACTGGCTGGGAGGAGCAGCATGGTTCTGCTGAGCACGGCTGCCAAAACTGGAGCAAGCTGAGGGAGAGCAGTTTGTCAGGGACAACTGTGGTCTGACACAGCTTTCTTATCAAAGGAAGGGTTTTTCACTCCGGGAGGAAGTTTGGCTGGGAAGGTGTTGGATAACACTTTTTTTCAGCTCTGGGGGAAGTCCTGTGTAAATGTCTTTTCCATGAATGCAATAGTCCTGCTTCTGACCCTCCTCTGGAGAGAACGTCAGTGCCCGTAGATGTGGGAAATAATGTAAAGTTGACTAAAATGCTTTTAATTGGACTTGGTCAGCAAACATACCTTGCATGCTCGCAGCCAGGAGCTATTTGGTCTTGGCTCGTGCCGTAGGGCAGGCAAAAAGTAGTTCTCTTTTCTTTCTTTTTTTTTTTTTTCATTCCAGGTATTTCTAACATTCCCCTTTATCCTTTCCAAGCCACCGGCTTGTAGTTAAATTAAAACACAGCCTTTTCTTCTGCTGAACACTGTAACAGGAGCTGTTTGTATTCCAGATTAAACTTGGATAATTTTGTTTAAACAATAAAACCTACATGTGTTATAGAGAAATTGCTCTAATAGAGTTAAAGAAACAAGTCCATCTTCCAGTTGAGGCTGTTAGACTGGGGTTTGTTAGATTTAGTTTCTGATGCATTTACTCAAGTCACTTAGTTCTGTTTCCCCTCTTTCCTGTGTGTAAAATGAGAAAAAACCTCCTTGGGGGTACTAAAAGAAATCTGCTGGTGTATATACAGAAGCCTACAAAAACATGTATTCGTTCCTGAGTAGTTGAAAAGTTAAAATGCCTTTCCTAGCAGCTAGGCATGCAGTGGTGTACCAGCTCAGTTCAGTGTTTCCTTATGGAAAACTAAAACTTAATACTAGTGCTACTTCATGGTCTTGACGAAGAACAAATAAGCATAGAATGAACTACTGTGTTCCATTGCCCAAGCAGTGGGAATTATTTCATTAGCTAGTAATTCTATATAAATGTGTATTTTATTATACTTAAGTAACCACGGGTCATTATGTACTTCTTAAAGCTCTAATGGAAGAAAACTCTATGGGATATAGGTGTTGAGTTACTATATTAAGAGAGCTGACAAAACAGCAGCTTTTTGCTGGCAATGTTTTTCGGAGTTTCTCAGTGATCTTGTCACTGAATTGAAGCATTTTAGTGATGACTGAAACAAGACTTGCCACAGCCAGTGGGTGTCACTGCAAGCATTGGAGTGAGGGAAGAACAGTTTGGGGGAGAAAGAATAAAAGTTCAAGTGTAAATTGTACTTTTCTTTCTTTAAGCTAGAAATAAATATGGAAAAACAGATAAACTAAATCCTTGCTTACTAAGTGTGCATTTGCCAAGATGTTTCTTGGAGATGCTTACAAAGGGTTTGAATTATTTTAAGAAGTATCCCAAATGGCCAAGACTAGATTGTCTGATAGAAGTCATGTCACTGCCAACTTCCGTAGTCATGCTGGCTCCAAATGCCCACTTGCTGCCTACAGCTGAATGTTATTCACCTCATGGATGATGATGTTTATGCAAAAAAAGAAAAGGCAAAAAAAGAGATCGGAGCAGGCTTTCCTTAAATCCTTTAAAACCGCTTATATGGAATTCTTGGTGTTCGCAGATCTAAGTGCTAAAAGTCACTGACTCGGAGCGCCCACCTTCCCCAGACTGCTCACCATCCCCAAAAACAGACTAGCTCTGAAGCAAATGCCCTTTCAAGCTGGTGCTGGGAGAAGATGTGCATATACCCTCTGGGCCGGCCCTCCACCTCCCACCATCGCACAAACAAACCAGCCGTGCAAGCTTTGAACTGTTTACATGATATACATTACCTAACGGTGCCTGCACTTTTGGAAGGCCCTCTCTTACACAGGTCGTTGCTAAGGCCCGCGTTGTCTCTGCCTGTGTTATCATGAGGATGACAGTTTAAACAGGCCTTATCGCTGTGTATTCAATCAAGGTTTATGAGGGCTGATAAAGATGTCACCTAGTTGCTTTGCGTGTTCATTAAAACCCTATTCCCCAGTAGGACTTTGCTGTATTATGTTCTTTTTCTGTCTTTCTTTCTTCACTGATTTTTAGCTATCTTCTGAAGAGGGAGGTACATGTTGCAATGGAAGGCATCATGCTGACTTAAGTATGTCTAGTGCTCCTGCAGGGAAGAATTTAACCCAAACCCAGTTAATAGCTTGGTTGACACAACCCTATCTGTATTTAATATCTTACGTTATCAGAATTGCTTATTTAATAATTCAGTAAACTTTCCTAAGTTTAGCTTACGCGTGGCAGTAAAGGGACTTACGTGCGCTTTATCTGCTCTGTCGTGTTGCTGCTGAAGGTAGCTTAGGAGGGGCTTGGTGGTATTTGGCTATTATACAGGATGTTATAGACAGAGCTCATGTTGTCGTTTTTCCTGATGGATGGAGCCTGTATATTTATAACACAGAAATGTAAGCGTCATTGACTTGTTTTGGTAGTGTGTCAGCCATGAAGAAATAGCAATAAATAAATAGGTAGTCTTATAAAATGCATCAATAATTTTCAGGTTATCTGGTTGTGATGAGCAGTAATAGAAAGTAGGGAAGGACTTTTTTTGTCTTATCCTGTAAGCTCCTTCATTCCAGAGTGTTTTTTTTTCTTTCAACCTGTGTCCTTTTCTTAGCTATATTTAAAATAAATGCATTGTCCTCATTGTATCTGACACCATGTCCAATTCTTCCAATCTTCAGAAAAATCTCAGTTCTTCAGTGAACAGAAGTTGCTCAAATGCATTTTGTCATTTAAGTAAAATTTATTGTGAAAAAAAAGCCATAAAAAGCCATAATGAAAAATAATTAGTTGCAGCTGTTTGCTGTATTATGAAAGAGGGAAATGTTAAAGGAATCTATTGGCTAAAAAGAATTGAAAATATCTAGCAGACTCAAGACCCTAGTTCGGGCACAAATCAATTGAGATTAAGCATGTATGTTTAGGCTCTTTTGAAAAAATGGCAACAAACTGAATATTCTATTGATTCCTTAGATCCCCAGGTCATAGTAAATACCTGTTATTTACGCTGCAGCGTATTAGCCCTCTCTGCATCCTATAGGTATTGTGAATGCTAATGGCTGTCGGTATTTGGGGTATGATTCTTTCACTTAATTTACAAATTTGCTGCTGCTGGCAAGCGTTGCGCTATCAAAGGCTTTAATGGTGTGCATGTGCATTTCATAATAAACTGTTATTCTATGAGAGTAATAACACTTACTAGAGATCAGTAATAAAATGAAAAACAGAGCCTCTCTACCATCACTTGTTAACACTTCTAAAGATTGTTTGCTTATTAACACTAATTTGCTATATGCTTCCATTTTAGTGCTGTGCTGGCTGGCCTGATCATGAGACACTTGTGTATATATAATACCTATGAATAGCTGTGCTGGCCTAGTGATCCCTGCAATAAAAGTTACTGTAGCATGATCTGGTCTGCCTTTTGTGAAATGTTTTATATCAGAACCAATTGTTGAGCCCTGCCTTATCAATTCACTCTATCTGTTTGCCTTTAAACAGTAGTCACAATGCTCTCTAGAATATTTGCCTGGCATGAAGTTATTTTGCCTGGTGCACTGGTGTCCATTTAGCCTTGACCATGAAATACTCTCTGGTCATCCAGCAGTACAGTATTTTTGGAAGCAGAATTGATATTTTGTGCTGATAAGATCCCTGGAATATAGCAGAGTCGAGTCCAGTGTGGCCTTTAGGTCTTGCACCTTAGTGCTTCATGAGGACAACACTCTGCTTTCTATGTTCCTTATTATCACTGCAGAACATCTGTGGGCTCCAGAAGGAGATTGAGAGTCCACTTGACTAACATACTGTGCAGCCAGATAACAAGAAAATAAGTTTTGCTAAAGACTATACACAGCAATGTCATCTACCTACCTGCTTTTCTGAAGGAAACTTATTTGGACAACTCCGTCTTCCGATTTGGGTATCTCTAAGAAACCTTTATTCCTATTTAAGTTTTTCTATCATCCTTTTCTGTGATTTTTTTTGTTTTGTTCTAGCAATATCTCTTCCCTCTGCTTGCTTCAAAACTAAAAACAGTAGTTCTCAACCTCTTGTTTCTAGCTAGCTGAGTGGGAAGACATTCTCAGTGCGAAGTAATCGACTTTTTCGTTCTATTCTTCTTTGGATCAGGCAGCATATTCAGTCATGTTTACACAGCTCTCATTTCAGCCATGCCTGGTAGTCATTCCACATAACAGTATCAAACCATGTACATCGAGCTGGACAGAAACTAGACTTCAGGTCAGTTCTTGGCCTTGGCAGTTGTCTTCACAGAGGGAACTTGGGCTGCTATCACCATCCTTTGGAGGAGTGTCAAGAGGTATCAGAGGGTTGCAATCACTTCTCCTGTTCCATACTGAGGGGGAAATCTTGGCATATCAAAAGAAAGAGGGACTATGTTAGGGGAAGAGCTGTGACTAATTGTGTGCACCAACACCACTGCCTTCCCAGAGCCTTCTGCTGCCTTGTGAAGGGAGGTGCGTACAACACGATAAAAGCACAGTGGTGGTGCCATTGCTTTGCTTCGGTGTGTTGTGTTGTAGCCATGGCACCTGGTGATAGGTGAATGTGCGTGGGCTGTTGCTATGTTGAGGTGTGATTAGATATTTGCTGGTAACAGCCACGCTAGTCCAGTCTAAAAGATGGCTGAGGCCTCTGGAGATCTGATACGAAGACTTGCTTGTGAGTTTGCGGCATCCATATGTAGGTTGGTGTTTACAGGCACTCCAGGGCTCACCAATGGCCAGCCTGGTTAGTGCAGCTCCCATAGAAAGGTTAGTAGCTCCATGCTCTGGGAGATTGCCAGCCCACAGTCCATGAGGCTGGGGTAATCAATTTTCTCAGTTGAGAAAGAAGAGGAAGAAATCTTTTCCCCATCTGTCATTTTAGAGCAATTGCTTGCAATATTACATGATTTATTCTTTCCTGCCCACCAGAAATATTCAAGGATATACAGTGAATGTAAGTTTAGGGAATAGGCTTGTTTCGTCTTAAGATACCTTTCACGTATCTTTAAAGCAGATCTCGAATGCTGTTGACTGAAAGCCATTACTCTAGAGAGCAGAACAGCTAAATCCAATCAAAGAGTTTATCCCACAGGTATTTGTGTACCTCCCTCAAATTTATGGAAATGTCAATAGCACCGATTTATTAACTAGAAACATTTCATTTTTCCTAATTAGTGAAGTTACAATGCAGGCCAGCCACAAGGTTTTGTTGTTGTAACCCTTATCCGCCTTCCCTGCAATGTTACTGCTACTTGTGCTAATCTAAATGTAAATTGTAAGCTCTGTGGGACAGGGTCTGCCCCTTGCATTTGAAACAGCACTCTCCCTTCCTTTTATGTATGTGCGGGGGGGGGTTAATTTTATCTTATTAAATGTTTGCACACGATCCCCAGAGCTGTGTGCCTATCGCTTGCCTTGTGTGCTCCTCGATGATTCCTAAATTCATGTCCTTAATTGAGACCACTCGTGTCCTCCCTTTTCGACCATGAATCAGAGTATCTGCAATAAGCTAGCAGCACAGAACATATTTTAAGCTCTTTACAGCATGTCCCACCAGAGCCTCCTCATTTCCCCCGTGACCAGGAGAAATGAATTGCCTGTGTGAGATGCCTGATGATCAACAAGTAGAATCGTTTGGGAAAGAGAAAAAGAAATGGATGGGTGGAGGGAATTACAAAAGGCCAGAGAACACCCTGCAGTTGTTTCTCCCCCTCTCCTGAATAGAGGTCCTGCTCCAACACAGCTGTGGTGGTAGAGCCTGGGCTGGGAGAAGGCTTTTGGATGTGTAGACCCCCAGCCATAGAGGGATTTTATGGGTCAAACCCAATACCTGTATGTTACTCCATGTAAATAAATCATATGCCTGTAAAATGCATGCTATAGTTTGCTGCTGGGTCCTGAGGGAGTGAGAAAGTAATTTAGCACAGCTGGATGCTTGTTCATCCTCTAAACTGCTTTTTGCAGTTTAAAAGAACAGCTCCTTAAATCTCTGTCTTATGAAAGAGCAGGATGCAGGGCTGCGCTGGCATCACTTTAATTAAAGCTCCGCTCTCACTCACCTTCCACAACGTCCCCGTTCCCTCCACCGAAGGAATTTTTACCTAATCCAAGTGAGCAGCTATTGTCTGCCAAATGGCCAGCCCGTGCTCCTGGCGGAGGAGCACACTGGGGTAAGCAGCGCTTCCCTTGCTCCCATGCTGCGAACAGCTCTGTGTGAAATCTCTTCCCTCAACTTGAACTCCAGCGAGAGTCCCTGCAGTGTGCAGACTCTGAACTAGTCCTTGCAGCAATGTATGCTCATTTACAAGGCGCTCAAAGACCTGGTAAGCTCCCGATCCAGCCCAAGCTGAGGACCCGCTGGAGATGTTGGGATGCCAAGATCTGCTGCGCTGGTGCTGACCTCTGTGCTTAATGGGCCAAGTAATTTCTTCACCATCATGCTTGTCAGTGAAAAAACAGGCTTTTGTGAGCTGGGTGAAAGCTGTGTGAATTATCTGAGGGGCTTCGAAAACTGGAAGTATGGAATCAGTGCTAGTTACAAAGGTGCTTCACCCTAAGGCTCTGTTGTTTTGGTGCCTGTGATCCATGTAAGGGAGCTACCTGTGACTGAGTGGATGCTGCACCCCATGTGCTTATAACCCGCAGTAAATGGGCTGTAAGTAGCTGTGTGTCCAGCTCAGCTACCTGAGGCAAAGTGGGAAACCAGCCCTGGTGTTTGATCTACATGCCCAGCAGTTGCTTTCAGCAGAAGACTCACAACTGCTGGCCAGCCCGGCAAAGTGGTGTTGTGTGAGCAGTAGCAGTGCCAAGAAGTTGGTTTCTCCTCGTTTTCTGGTCTGTAGAATGCCCTGATAGGTTTTGGCAATGGAGAATTGGAAGAAAACCTCACAGCCCAGGGTACATGGAGAACGTGGGCCTTTGTCAGATATATGCCCCCTTTTAAAAATGCAAATTGATAAATAAACACTGAAACAATAGGGCTCCACTAATCCTTTTACAAAGGGTAAATTGCTAATCTAACTCCCCAGTCAGGATGGCTGCTTCACCTTAACAATAGCTGCATTTATACCTTATGTTTTACTTGTAAACTGACATGTAGCAAACTGGAAAGGGTTTGGGCTCACCTGCTTGGTGGGGGAAGGCGGCTAATCCTTTCATGCCCTGCACCCTCGGTGAGCAATGCTGCCGTTTGATTACGCTGAAGCAAAAAGGCCAGCGCAGAGCTGCCAAATTTTCAGCCACATTAGACTTGGTTGTGCTTGTGCTGTAACAATGCTGCCAGTGTCTCCCATGAGGACAGAGAGAAAGCTCTATTCATGTCTTCATGCAGCAAGTACCCAAGAGTCTGATCTTCAGGGGCACTGAGCACCCCCAAGAAAGGGTGCTGAGCTCAGTGAGCCTGGTTTTCCTTGCTTTGCAAGTGTGTTGGGTCCTTGCTAATGAATATTGGCAGCTGAGCATGTGTGTGCCCGCCTTTAACGTCCTGCTCCTGGCTGACAAGGCCGTCGTGGCAGACCAGCAGGAATGGAGAAGGGTCCAAGTGCACTTGTCCACCACATTGCTCTGACAGCGGACTGGGAGCTTGGAGAATGTTGTATGGTGGGTTACCAGAGAGGTGGATTGGTGCCAAAGAGTTGATTGATGAGTTGTGTGAGTCCTTTGCCTTGCCTAGCATTCATGCAGATTTGATTCGTTTAACAGAATCGCTTGTGGTCATATTGGGTAATCCTGGCTTGGAGTTTTGTCCTCAGCTGCTGCAGCTTCTCTTTCTTTCCTACCTGCTTTTTTAGTTCCCAGCATTAGATCTGATCCAAAGAGATGGAAATAAGATTTTTCTTGCTGTATTTAGTCAGTAGGATGTCTCCAAATCCATGAGCCTGTTTGGGAATGGAGAAAACATGCACAATCCATAGCTGTAGAGTCACAAATGTGGGGTAACTTGATGCAGAAGGAGGATTGAACAAACATATGTCAGAAGGCAACAGACCTATGGGATGCTCTCTTCCATGTAACCAGCTTTCTGTGAGGATTGAAGAGGAAAATCAGGATGTTTTCTGTTGGTTAATTTTTTCATCCCCAGAGGGATTAGGTTTGTAATCTCCCAATGCCGTGGGAGATTAACATCACCTTGTGTGTTTCCCAGGAGAAACTGCAACTGGCATCTGGCAAAGCAATTCATGAAACTTGTATTTAAGGGATTATTTGGAGAGAGGGATAGGAGCAGTCATGGCCCAAGTGTGGCAGGCAGACTGTGCGAAATACTTGAAGGGTCTCAGCTAGACATTGCTGGTCTGAGGTCATCTCCTCGCTACAGGAGCATGCAGCATCAGCCCAAAGTAAAGTCTAGTCAAGTAAAGGATACTGGGTTTGTGTTTGTTAGCAGATTTAATTAAGGACTGTTGGAAATGAGTTATTAGAACTTAAACCCCACTCTCATAAATATCTTTATGATTTATAATATTGATTATTTCTTTAAACACAGGGTTTTACCTCAGCTGTTCCTTTTGCTTTGGTTAATGAAGGCAGAGCTAGCACATGTAGCACCAATAGAAGAGTTATAGAAGGAAGCTGTTTCATCTCTGTTTCTGTCTCACAAAACTAAGAAAAACCCACACATGAAATTCTTGGTCATGATTTTTATTAGAACTTTGATTCAAGCTATTGAATTTGGGAATTCAATGTGTGGTTAATGCAAAGCAAATGTAAGCACCTATATTAAAGAAGGCAGTGTTTGGGGATTTTAATACCTACCCCCTTGTCAATCCAGCCTCAAATACTAAAAAATATTCAGTACAGATTTTGAGGGAAAGAATTATTAAATAGATGCAGGCCAAGACCAAGAGAAAAAAAAACAACCCAAACCAGCAACAATGACTTGTGACAGACAAGCAGGGTTGTTCCCTTTTGTAATGTAACTGTATTTATAGATGGAAAATACACATTTTTTTTAATCTTTGGCAACATTATTGAGCATTTATATTTTTTATTTTTAATCGTATTTCAATTGTGCTACAACTTTTTAACATGGGAAATGAACTAGCTAATACAGCAACAGCGGTGAGTTATGTGGGAAAAAGAAAGAATATATTTGAGGCAGTTTTCTTGGCAGAGTTTCATTAAAAAAAATCTGGCAATCAAGTTGCATTAATTTTTTCACCGAGTGTCAAGGCAGGAGTATGTTGATGACCTGGAGTTGGGAAACATCATATATAAAGAGTGGGATTTGGGTCTCCACAAGGAGAACGAAATAATCACAGTAGCAGAAGTGACATGAAATATAATACTGCAGAAGATGAGATCTTGCAGCATTTAGGGAGAAATAATAAACATGTTGGCAATGAACTGAAGACAAAGGGTTCAGAGGAGGCAAAAGCCAGGGTGCTGTAGTGAGTCACAGGAAGTTTGAGTTGGATGCGCTATCAGTGCAACACTTTCCAGGGAAAAGGGCAGCACTGGAGCCATACTGCCCAGCCAGGTGTTTGAGAAAGACCTCATGTGAAATGTTGGGTATGGCTTTGGACAGCCGCCTCCATAAGAAGAATGAAATAAAAAACCCAGTCTGTGCTGAAAATAAGGGCAGCATAGGGCTGGGAATAACCAGGAAGCTGGAAAACCTGTCTGATGGGAGGCTAAACCAGCTTCACTGACACTCTGTAACTACAGAAGGGTGCAAAGAGGAGTAACTGGAGCTAAAGGACAGTGAGTAGAAGAAAAACTTAGTATGGGTGAGTATAAAGAGCATACACGAGTATAAAATTAGTATAGAGAGCTATGAGCTGTAGATTTAAGGAGTATAGGCTGTAGGTTTAAGAGGAAATTCCCACCATTTGAGCAGTGAGGTTCTGGATAAGCCTTCCCAGATGAGTAGCTTAGACAACCAGAAGAATATTTAAGTATTTAATACATGCCTTATCAGATCAGCAAAGACAGCAGGTAATCAAGCTGGCAGCAGGCAGGGCAATATTCATTGTAACGGTGACCTATGTTTGAGGGTCCTTAGGACAGAAGCAGTCATGAGCCAAATGAGCTGTGCTGGAAGGACGGAAAAGATGTGGAGGCTTTAGGTCAGATAATACTTATCTGAGGGTTTGCCTTCTCTGCCAGGAGAATGGTATTACGCAGTTCAGAATGAATGTGGTCAAGTTTGCTAGATGGTAACTACTTACCTGGTGGTGGAGACAAGAGACTTGTGGGAAGTGATGAAGAAAGACAGCAGATTTTATTTCTATATTATTTTGCACATACATACACAAAGACAAATGTACGTAGGTTTCATGAAAAGCCATGATATGTCTGGGCAGGGAAGGTATTCCTGCCTCAATATGGGACTTCAGCTCCCTGAAATTCTGCCTCAAAATTTGCAAAATAAAGGAAAAACACACTGCCTTTCATGTAGCAATCCTTACCTGTGGTAGGCAGGGGCAAGAATGAACTCTTGAGTTGATGAGAGCAACAGCTCTTGTGCAGTCTGCTGGGAGGTGTAAATCTACATGTGAAGTAAGGTGAGAACCAAGCACTGGTTGAACCCATGATGGGAGCTCTGAGACTTGCAATTTGTCCAGCTAAGTCCCCGTTCAGACTGGGAGCACAACCATGTTGAAACCTCCTGTGAGATGCACAAGACTCTTGCTAAAAGAGCAACTGCACAAAGGTCAGACTCAGAAAGGGAGAAAAAAAGTCCCGACACGAAACTCTCAAACGTGTGGGAACAATCATGGAAGGAGAGGAAGGAAGAGTGTTTTCCTGGAACATAAAGAACCTCATTGAACTTAAATCTAGCCCAGACACCCAGAGTTGGCCCTGTTGTGTTAGAAAAGCTTAATCCACCAAATCTGGGGGGAAAAAAAAGAAGTTAAAATGCTGGAGGAGAGAATGGTAACAGTTTGCCCTTGTTTCATACTCCTTCACATCCCAACCGTGCTGCATGCCACAGAGGGATGATGTGTGCAGCAATCCCTGTGAACCAGGCTTTGTTTCTAGGTAGAGAGGAGAGGGGAAATGGGTGCACAGAGCTGAAATGTCTTGCTCTGGACCATCCAGGAGAGGAGGAATGTAACGCTGGACACACAGCTGTAGCTGGCCTACAAAACGCAGTCATTTGGCTGCACAGAACCCCCTAAGCGCACACTGCGCAAATGTTGAAAGCAATCACAAGAGAATTTTAATGCCATATTAAATGTTGATTCACGTATGGCTGGAGCCACTATGACCTGGAGGGCTGGTGTTTGATCCAGCTCCGAAAGTGATAAATTGATCTGTAACTTACGCTGATTTCCATGCGTGGCAAAAGTCATCTGATAGGGGCCAGTGGTGAAGGGTGTGACTTGGAGCTGGAGCCATGTCCTCATGGGGTGGGTGTGCGAGTGGCAGCCTGAGTCACTAATTGCCTTTGGGAATAGCCTTCAGCACAGGAATGTTATCAACACACCCTCCCTCCCCTGCTGAAGCAGACCCCAGCAGCATCGCTGGTCACTAACTACCCAGAGTTATGCACACGTGTTCAGTTTCTTCTGCTTGAGAAAGGAGCAGCTGAAGGGCTTTAGCAAAGAATTGCTCCCAATCTGGTCCACACCAATGGTAAACAGCTTTTGCCTCTGATCACAAATGGCATCGGAAAAGACTATCCTGTTACCTTTTTTACTGTTGTCGTTTGGTTTTGATCACTCAAAAAGTAAGGAATATTTTTATTTATTTTTTTTTAGGAAATAAATGGAATTTTAAATATATGTCAGATGTGTAGGCCAGATGCTTATTGAGTCAATGAATCATTTGCAATTGAGAAATATTTGCTTTCTCCACATGTTACTAACATCAAGAGTGCTTTGTTATGGAGCATATGGAGGAACAAGTCTCTCTCCGAGCAATGGAGTAAAATGAGTCAGATTTTCATCAGCTTTCGCCAGAGCGGATTCTTCGTGCTTCAGCTGCTCCATCAGTGAACCACGCTGGTCTTCCACTCACCCCCTTGTTCTTCCCGTTTTTGGAGCTCTATATTTTTCTCAGGCTTCGTTGAACCTGGTAACTTTGAGTTTGTTACATTTGGTTTGCCCAAGTTTCAGTTCTGTGGCACGCTGAGCTAAATGCAAAATGGTGTAAATCTTACAGCTGATTTGTGATCATTAACATAAATAAGGGGGATTTTCTTGAAGTCTTTGAACACTAATAAGATTTGGGAGATCTGTGTCATCTCCTAACCAGCAACAGTTCTTGTGGGTAACCAGTAATTACTATCTGCCTTGTTTTCACATACCTCTGTATCAAGGACAATATCTACAGAACCCCAGAGGTGCTGAAGTTATTGTCCGTTCATATTTATAAGATATTTCCAGGTAGATAGTTGTACATCATGAATATATTATTATCCTAGCCAGGGTGGCAGAGAAAAAGAACAATTTTTGAAAGATTCAAATAGCAGTCTTTATCCCAAATTAATGTTGGATGTCAAGAAGGTAAAAAGATCTTTAAATAAACCACGTGGAGTTTAATGGGCCACTGCTCTTTTGTGCCACCTAAACTGAAACTAGACATAAAGTTTTGGCTGAAGCTTGTGTTTGGGTTATCAAGAACCCAACAGCCTTGAGGACTCTGGCAATGAGGAGCATCAGAAGTGTTACATTGATTTAGCTTGCTTCTTTAGTCTTGTAGATAGATCCTTGATGCTATTTGGGCAGTGGGTCATATAAGCGTTTCCCCAAAACTATCTGCCCACAAAAGCATTATATACGTGCCAGCTGAACATCCCCTGCTGAAATGCTGCAGGGTTTTGCTCTTGCTGCAGTAGGTGCTTTTCTCTGAGCTCATGCATGAAGAAACCTCCCAGACTGGAGCTGGACCAGAAAAGAGAAGCCAGACAATGTGGCAAAGTTGACGTTTTGAAACTATTTCCAGTTATTTAAACAAATCTATTACCTGTTTGAATACCTGGAAGTACTCCAGAACTTCAACAGTTTGTAATTTTCTCTTGTCTAATTCCACTGGTTTATTTTCCCAGGCCTAGTAGCTGCTGTCTTGAAACATTCTCACTAAGAAGGCAGAGAGGTCCCTGTTTTCTCACTGTGTTCATCCCCGCAGTAGAAGGACTGGTGTTATGGTGTCACCGCATTATGCATCCATCCTAAAAGTCTCATACTGGTCAAGATTCAGGTCTGCAGGATGGGAGCAAAGGCTCTAGGTTGGTGGTGAGCAGCTGTCAGAGTCCTTGCCTTGAGGAAAGGCTCTAAAATCTGACTACAATGGATGGCAATCAGCACAAGGCACTGCAGAGCTGGGTTGCCTTCCTGGGACAGGGGAGTAAGGAGCTGTTCAAGGGGTCTTGCTCCTGACTTCTAGAACAGATAACCCCAATGTTTTCTTAAGCAGTGTCTGGGCACATTGTTGCTTTGGTCACAAGGGGAAATCACTGAGGCGTGCGCTTTTTAGAAGGATTTAAAAGCAGCTTGATATATACACACAAGTGCTCTGTGGCATAAGCAGCTGTATTCATCTAACACGTGAAGAAAAAAAGCAACAACGGTGTGAGAGTTGACAACTCCCTTTCCTTTGGGCTATAAACCAATTTCTTGTTGTACCTTTAATTCCCCTCCTCTCTCAATAAGAAAAGGTTCCTGTTGGCCAGGTGCAATGGCAGAAAGTAGTCCCTGTCAAGCAAAGGCATTGGCCAGTGTCCCTGGGACTTTATTAAATAATAGGGTACCACGACAAAATATGACAGAAGTCCAATGTTACTGACCGCAAATAAATAAAACACAAGTCTTTGACCACAGGGAAAAACTCAAGCTATTTTGCACACAAATCTCTGGCTCTGGAAGAGGCTGGGGGAAGGGAAAATTAGTTCCTTCCATAATGTTAACCAGACCTGCTTCCTAGCCAGTGCTCAGCTTGCCATTTTGTCTTTTTGGAGCGTTTTTCCTGAAAGTAGGAAGTAGGAATCCAGCTGCAGGGATCCAGTCTGCAACTGAGCATGGTGGGAAACACTTACTTTCAGCCTTCAATATTTAGGGTTTCTTCTGTTTTCGTTTTTGCTCAGTTGCAGCATATACTTCCCATATCTTTAGGGGAAAGCATAGCATCAGAATTCTGCACCCTGTCTTCTCCTATCTGTCTGGATTAATAAATCAGTTTTGACATGCCTTCCTCCTCAAGTCACTTTACCAGCAATGTCTCTCGCATGTTCTACCAGGTGAGAATGGTTTTGCTAGTTTTTGTTTTCCTGGGTTTTGGCTGTTTTGTTTGTGAAGTAGGAATAAATTGTGGGTGGAGACAAATGTTCCCAAAGAAAGCCGTGGTGTGGAGTAGCTCTTTGCTGACATACCAGGGCAGCATTTTGCTACAGATTACGCAGCAGTGAGGACAGAGGTGCTCCAACGGACACTGGTGCAGTTAAGAACCTAAATCGCCACCTGAATTTGAACATTTGAACCAACACCATGGGAAAATAGGTGGATTATGCGGTTGGAAGTCCTAATTCCCACTCCGCCTTTCACCTTCATGTCAGACTGATTTCCAGTGGGTTTTACACCTCCAAATATTCCATAATTTGTGTTCTTGAGTTTACACTTTGAAGTGGCAGAGGAAGTCTCATAGGTGCCTTTGGGGCACTTTCTTATTGCTTTTTAGCCTGGTATTTCTCATCTCAGCATGTTCCTTCATATAGTTTCTGTGAATAAGGAAACACTTTCCTGCAGAAGAGCATCTTCCCCTTGCAGCTTGAGCCATGCCAGTCACTCGGTTTGAACACAGCTCCATCTGGGTGATACTATTTTCCTTCCATTTCTGTTGATCATGGTTGGGTCCCACAACACAGTGATATAAACCTGATCTTGCTCATGTTTCTATTGTGCTTGCCTGCCCCACTTTTCTTGTTCCTGCTTTCACAGTCTTGGAAGAATGACAGTCACCATTTGTCAGTATAAATGTAGCCTTCGTGGATCCATGTTCCTTGATGTCCATATGTATTCTTGCTTTTTATTTAGGATGGAATGTTCATAGCACTGTAAAGAGTTGAACACTTTTGGAAAATACAGTCTTTAACACATGCCTTTGCCCACATCAGAGGCCAAGGGAAGTTGCTTTATGAACGAGGTGTGTGGAAGGAGTTAACTGCTTGCAAAATAGACGGAGACCTTACAGCATAAGCAGAAAACAGTTCCTGGCAATATTAGAGTTTGCTTTTCCTGCTTAAAACTCCATTCCCTTTCCTTTCTAAGTCACTCGGCTACGGCTCTTGATCTTCTCTTCCTGACCAGTCATTATAGAACTCATAAAGGTTTGTAGAGTCCACACTGGAGAAGAAATCCTATTCTGTTCAAAAACCACTTGTATTTGCATTTTCTTTTAAACTGTATGTAGAATATTAGTCAGTCATGTGTGAGGAGAAAAGCTAACATCCCTTGTAACTAAGCAGTTGAATGCTCTATATACCTGGGCAAACAGGTTGTAGAAGGTGCTATTAACTTCAAGTTTTCAACTCTCATGGCTGCTCGCTGGTGTTTGCAGAGCATTCCTACAGCATATGGTAACTTTCAGCCCAGCACAGGCCTTCAGGAATAAATGCAAAATCTCTGTCAATCCCATATGGGGCACATAGTTAATATTATACTGTGTTTTAGTTCTTGATGTTTGTTTGTTTGTTTTGTTTTTGCTTTAAGTACATCTGAGTCCATCAGCTCCCATTCAGTATCATCTGTAGGGCTGCCTGAAAAACTGCGCCACCAGTAAAATACAAAGCTTCTCATTTGCAAGACAGTTGCACAGCGGGTTCTCATTATTTTGGGCACTGTGGTAGCATTATAAAAGGAACAGCTCCTGTCCTCAGACGTGCTCACCATCTAATGAAATGCAGCAGAAAAAGGGTCGGGAGGCGGAGGAACAAAGTAATCCTGCAGTGACTTGGGTGAGATGACACAACTGATGGGGCCAGGACTAGGACCCAGAGGTCCTTGTCCATGTTGCCTCTCTTACTCATTATGTTCCCAGGGTGGATTGTTATTTTAAATGTTTGTGAAACATCTGCATGTATAAAAGAACAAATCATAAACAAATTGCAGTTTTCTGCCTTTCTGTTCTGTCAGAAACATTGTTTTAGGACCAAGGAAGAGGGACAGAAAGATTTGTTAAGCAATATCCCATGAGCAGTTTAAATCTCCTGAGAAAATAATGAGGCTTCTTCATCCTCTCTGGTTTCTGAAAGGCTTTCAGCTCCTGTAGGATGGTGTATGCATCCTACAGGTTCCTGAGGAGAAATGCTGTGCTGGGCAGATGGTGGAGCCCAACTGGGATCCTGGCAGCGCACAAGAGGAGGGATGAAAGACAGTGGGTGTCCTAGCTGGCTTGCTGGTGTTTGAACACTGTCACTTCTTGTCCTGAAGCTTAGAGGAGAAAGGGCAGCTCTATGGGAAGTTAAGTGTCTCTCAGTTCCTTAGCCTTGAAAGGGGAGTGCTGCCATACGTGCGCCTCCTTATTTAAATTGTTGATTCCACACGATGTTTTGCCTTAGTGCCTGACAACTGTTTAATTTGCTCTTCTGTGCCCCTTGATGGCACAGTTCATGTCCTCCTGCTGCTGCCCCAGTACAGGAGCCCAGCAGCCTCTGGACTGGAAAGGTGGCAGCAGCAGATGATCGTGCTTTGAATTGCCATTCTGTCTGCTCAACACTTCGGCTGGACTTTCTGCCTGTGGGTCTTTCGACTCCCTGTGAGCACGAGTGACCTAGCCCCCACGGCATTCCCACTAACCTGGTACGTTTTGTGCCTGCCTAACATGATTGGGAGCCCTGGGTTCCTCAAAAAGTCAAGCCACAGGCTTTTAAAATTATGGGAATGACCCAAATTTCAAAGACTCTTTTGAAAATCTGAGTTCTAACAACTTTCCCCACAGCTACAGTGAACTGGTGGGAAAGTCACGGTGTTGTGCAGTGCTCAGAGGCAGGCAGCTACATGCACAGAGAAAAATCAATGCCCCCCACAGGTAATTTTAACATTGAACAATTGATGGGGTTTGAAAATACATGTCCAAAAATATTCCCAGCATCACTGAGGGGTGTCAGCTCTTCAAACACAGATTGAAGCGCTGTTGGGAGAGATACTGTAAAAATCAGGCTGGCTTCTTTCCCTCTCCTCCCCTCAAGCGACCATTCAGTCAGGGTAAAAGCTGAGTCAAAGTTACCTTTCCTGGGATGTTTTACAGTGAAGACTTTGATACAAAAGGCGGGTAAATGATTGAAAAGTGTGTAATCTGAGAGATTACTGAGGGGGCTGAGGTGTGGGGAAGTGGAGGAAGACATATTGTCAGTGACTGACGATTTCTTCTTTATTTCCAAGTCATGGGAGACACAAAGGTCTGCCTGATTGTGACCGTACACTAATCTAAAACATCAAGATGAGCAGCTAAGAAATGGGTGCCTAAATTTAAACCCCTTAAATCTATAATTAAGCATTTCAGTAGTGAGGCTGCTAAAGTCTGTGGCAGGAGACCCCTTTGCTGCAGCGGGTTTGCTGGACTTTTACTCTGCCCTGAGCACCCGGCAGCTCCCACCAAAGTCCCAGCTAAAATATTTTTCCAGTTCCCTCAAGTGCTGAATTATGCATTTAAGAACCGAACTCTAGGCACCGTTTTTGTCTGTGCGAAAGATCTTGTTACAAGTATAATATAATAAATTGTACCAAAAAAGATTTATGTTTTTTTGCCTTTTTTGCCAGTGAATAGATGGAAAAAATCTGATTTTTTAATTTATTTTTTTTTATGTTTCTCAGTCAGTAGGGATTGCTCTGGGAATCGTGCTAGGAGCTCTTGCCTCCCAAGCTATTCTTCAAACAAGGCTGTTTTCCCTGAGCTGACTGAGCTGGTGGGCCCACTCAAGCGTGGGCACTTCTGTCTCCCAGCACGCACCAAGGATGCACAGGAGCCCGTTGCTGATGCTCTGTGCCAGTGGGAAGTGGTGACGAGCTGTCCCAGCCCTCCAAGATGAAGGAAGGACATGTTTGAAATCTCCCTCCTCATGTCCACTTCTTTTCAACTTCCAGTCTTTCCCATCCAAGCTGTGCCCAGAGCGCCTCAGCTCTGCCCACAGCGAATGCCACTTGAGCAAAAGAAGGCAAAATGCAGAAAAAAGCCCATGGACAGGGCAGATCTGTGAAACCTTAAGGCAGCTTTGCAGACAGTAAGACTTCTGCAGCTTCAGCAAGCGGCTCTGGTCCCTCTGGCTGGAGAGCCATGTTTCGTTATTCCTAATTAATAGCAAGTGAAGGGATGGGCCAGTGGCACAATTGGTACTGTACTGATTCGCTGCTTCTCTTGACACCCCTTGCCCTGCCCCTGCTTTCTCCTGCCTGCCACTTTGTCCCACCTTTTGTCACCATCTGTACATGGTTAGCTGGAGAATGTTTATTATATAATTTAGTTAACTTTGGAGCTGCGAGCCTGCCCGTTTGATGTGCCCTCCTGTTAATGCAAAGCACACCATTACTAGTTAATGATCATGAACTGTCATCACGGTCACTTTGAAAAGGTGACAGTGATGAATGGAGCCAGTGGCTCCCAGGGAGGTTGATCACTGAATGGACAGTAAAGTTTATTTAAGCCCTGGCCTGATAATGGCTCTGCATATTTCAGATGGGTTGTTTCCACTCACTCCTGGGATAGCAGACATTCCCGAAATGATGCGTCCTGCTGCCACCCCCCACCCCCGGCATCCTGCTCTCTTAGGTAGGAGAAAGTCTTCCCCCATTTCTGCATCTGCTGCCCTAACTGCTTCCCTGTCCCTGTGTCCCCGCTGCAGATCTCCAGCCAAAAGAGGGGAAACCCTGGGGGAAAATTTACTATGTGCTTTGAAGAAAGGAAAAGCCCCCCTTGGAGCCATTTCCCAAGTGGATGCCCACAGCTGCTCCACAGGCTGGGGAAGGGGCGCAGGCTCTGATTTAGCTCACTGAAGCTTTTGTGGCAGGATCGCGGCTGTGTGCCTAGCGTGAGGTCTTGAGGACTGGGCTAAAAACAAAGCCTGCTTCTACTAACAGGGGCTGGCAGCCTGCACCAGGAGGCCTTGGAGCCGGGAGACAACCCAGAGCTTTCGGGCTGGGAGGCTCACGGTCCCAAGATAAACAAATCTGCTGGTGAGAGTGACCAGCGTTAGGTCAGGCTAAGGGTCGCTCGAAGGTCAAGCCGCCCTGCAGCTTGGATATTTGGGTTGTGTATTTACCTTCCCAAAATGCATGGTGCGTTGGAGGGCTCCCTGCTCCGGGTCGTGGAGCTGGGATCAATCTGCCAGCCAATCCGGGGGGGGGCGACATCCCTAGGGAAAGACCCCTGGCAGAGCAGGGTCTTGGTGATGTGACTGGGGAGAAGGAGGGAGAGGGCCTCTGAAGGGTGATAGCTCTTGGGGTAGGCATGGTCTCTGTGCATCCGTGAGCAGGCAGAAGGTGCACAGGGTGATCTGTGCTGGCACAGCCTCCTAGCTTTCATTTTAATGTATGCTAATGCTGGTGGTAAAGAACAGACATGGTCTTCTCAAGCTATGTAAAGCCTGGAGCCTTATCACCTGACAGGAGCCCAGGCTGCCACGCTGTGCTGCCAGAGCCTCACACATGAAGCAATCAAGTCTGGCTTAAAGAGCTGGAGACTCTTGCAAATCTGAAGAAACAGAGAAAGGTCCAAGGTGCTCCTCATTTTTCTCTGTCTGAGATCTTAGCCTTTGGAAGATCTCTCTGTCAAGCTTTGCTGCGCAGCCAGGAAGGCCAAAAATGCCTCTTTCTCCAAGACACAAAAGTAGAGATATTTGATGAAAAGGCTCCAATAAGATCCTTAGGGAATCTTGGTGTCCGCAAAGAGCTGACAACTGGCAACACTGCAGCTGCACCCAGATACTCCAGGGACAGTTCTTGGGACTGTTTGGGGTATGGTGGCTACAAGGAAGCCAGTACTTCCTCCAGTTATTACTGTGATTTTGGTGGACAGTGCAGCAAAGGTATGTGTGTGGTGGATGCTCCATGACGTATGTGGTGAATATCCCATGAATGCCACTTTGTTCTCTTGGCTCATGCACTTGCTGGGAACAGTTCTCCTCTACTCCATGGTGCTTTCTCATCAGATTCAGAGGAAGGCTGGCAAAGAGAGATGAAAAAGAAATGACCCATACATCCATTTAGAGAAAATAAGTGGTCCTTAAAGCTTTAATACGGGTGCCCAGATGAGAGTAGGGAGGGAACCGAGGGACACAAAAAGCTGTGCTGGGGATAGGAATGACTGTTTGTTGCAGCTTGGTTAGAGTCACAGCCCGGAGGGAAAGGGTTGGGGAATTTCTACAGACACACACGCATAAATGTCTGAAGCAGTTATACTGAAAGCATTTATTGCTACATAATATTTGATCTGTTCTCTGTCATGGTCACAGAATGCCTGACAGTACTTCAAGACCTCATCCTCGTTAGAAGGATGAGAAGGAGCCAGTCATTCAACAGTAGCTTCTGGATAACCTGCTGATATATAGTACTTGCATGGCATGATCAAAAGAAGGAGGTGTTAGGCTTCAGCTCCACAAGAAAATCATTATCAATTTGAGTAAGTAATGATTTGTCTGAAGTTTAAACAACACGGAGCTCTACTGTCAAAGCAAAATAAGGACAGTGCCACAAGGGAGCCACATTAGCCAGCCCATTTATAAACTAACATGGCTTTTTCTGGCTGAGAAGTCCATAAACCACTTGCTGGTATCTCAAAAGGCAAGTTACCATGCGCTAACAATGGGCTTTTAGGGAAAATAAATCAACGGGTGGAATTAAGGATCTCTTTCATTGTCAAAATAAATGTTTTAAGTGAGCCGCAGAGAGGGAGGCAAATTATTCTCATGGAGTTCTGAGGTCTGGGGGCGATGCCAGGGAGCAGCCAGTGCCAGAAGCCTGGGCAGCGCAGGTGTGTGCAGCACTGTTTCAAAGCAGAGCTGTGCCCTTCTGAGGGAGCTCCCCATCGGCAGTGCAGGGGCCACACTTCACCAGGAGACGCCTTCCTGCGACCTTCCCGGCACAGGGACAGGGATGAAGGAAAGCCACCCTCACCTCGCTGCTGCCTCCGCAGCCCGGTGCACCGAGGGGAGGTGACTGTCCTTTTAAATCTGGGTTGAGACGTTTCACCCCAGCGCCTGCAAGCATTCAGACACAAGACTGCTGCTGCGAACTGCCAGCCCATTGTCTGCAGTGACAGCTTTCTCTGAAAGTCGTTTACCAGGGGGTGAATGTGGATTGAGCAAAGGAACACAAAGCAGCCGAAGCCGATGGCTGTGAATTGTGCTGCTGTTGGTTTAAGCAACTTGAATAGAAATGGCATTATCCAGGGTGACTTGGGGGAGCCGGGAGGGATATTCACAGAGAGCAAAATTTGCCTGCAGTGACTAGCACAGAGAGTTGGATGGAGCCTTTGGCCTTGATTGAGATGTCACCCTGAGTATTGCCTATTGTACCCAGGCTCCCTCCCTTCCAGCGTGATTTAATCCAAGGCTTCTCCCACCCAGTCTTTCATTGCTCTGCAGCATTGAACCTGTGTCCCCTCTTACCAGCACAGCCAACCCAACCACACACAGCCAATGGATCTGCTCCAGTCTCAGCCCATACATTCCCAGCCCTCCTTGTTCTGCCTCTCCTTTCTATGGGTGGGTTTATACCTTCAGTGGCTCGTGTGCTGGCCAACTGGTCAGGGGAGCTCACTGGGCTCCAACAAACCTGGGGCAGAAGCTCTAGCTCAAACGTGGCTGGAGGGTGTCCCCTCACTGGTGTGATAACACTGACAAAACTGCCTTCAAGTGGGGATCAAAGAGTCTTTGCTCCATGCAAATTGCTCACTGAATCCCCCATGGCTGATGGAGAAGGGCCATGATGGAAAGGAATGGGGAAGAGAAACCTCTGCCCAGGCAATGGCTTGGCCACTGCCATGGTATGGGGAATGGCTGCACAAGTGAGAGGAGTCTCCAAGACCTGACTTAGAACACCATTAGTGTTACAGACTTCACACTAGAACAGCTTTGCCTTAGCTGTGTTTGTCACATCCTTTTCCTAAGGCCTTTTCCAGCCTCTGCCACCAGGCTCACCACCATGTGTACAGCAGCACCCTGGGGCAGATGGGTCTGTCCCCATGAGGGGTAAAGAAGCATTTTGGAGAGGATGGAAGTGCCTGGATAGGGTGAACTTTCTGGCTGAAGAAGTGGAAGGAGAAGAATGAGAGCCCTGAGCATTTAAGAGGGTGGGGAGAGATTGAAGCAAATGGAAGACATGAATGTTGCCTGATCAAACAGCGGTGAAATGAACATTTAAGAGAGATGAAACACCTGATAAATTAACTTTCATGTTAAATGGGATCTGGTCTGATTCCCATGGCTAGGTAATCTGAGAGTGTGAGGCATTGAGGCTGCAGATAGAGGCAAGCTGAGTAAAGCAGGATGCTTTACTCAGGTTATTTTCTCATTTGAATTTGCTCAGAAGATGGGGGATCTTCCTGCCTTGCAGTCCCATGGGAGTAGCAGTGTTGGTGCTCAGTGTCTGAGTTTCATGGGGAGCAGGATATTTGATTATGGGAGACAGACACTGGTAGCTGATAGCATTAGTGCTGTTTTCCCAAGCTGGTGTGAATGCAGTAAAGCAAATACTGCATAAAAGTGAAAGTCTTCAGTGCTTTATCTGGAGGGCACACCAGCTTGGCTTGCTGAGGAATGAATGTAGCATCCTACAGCTTGTAGCTCCATACTGGCAGGAACAGGAGCTGTCAATAACATTAAGTGTTTCATATCTCATGCATAGTAAGGTCTAGCCACCACGACACTCAAGATCTGGTTTGGATGAATTGCCTCTGTCACACTCTCAGCCCTGTCATGCTCAGGCCCACAGTGAAGCCATCACATGGCCAGATTTTTAGTGAGCAGCCAGAGTGGTGGGGCAAAGAACAGGGGGCCAGCAGTATCACTGCCTTCCTCTCTGCAGGTGCCATTGGGCAGCCTCATCCTCCTTGTGAAGTTGATCTGTTTACTGGGTAGGTTGGGGAGGAGGAGCTCTCCGTGCTGGGAGAAGGGACAGCACCAGGGACACCTTGTAAGCCCCCCAGGGTGCTTGGTGAGACTGCCATTTGCTTCAGCAGCACAGTGTAGCCATAGGGCTTCATGTGAGTCCAGGTAAAATACAGCTTCTTCTTAACACCTCCCTGACAAGTATCAGCACCCAGGCTGAAAGCAGGGGGTTGTCAGTCTTCAAGGTGTGTGCCTCTGCTTGCCTCGAGACTGGTGCTCCCCGCAGCACGGTCCCAATGCCCTGCTGGTGGAAGGGACTCTGCCCCCTGTCTTGCACCAAAGCTGTTAACCAGACCCAGCTGATCTCTTCAGCATCAGCCTTGGCTTTCATGAACCTGGCAGGAGCAGTCAGGGCAGTGTTAGTCTTTGTGCTTTGGTTGGTGGGTCTGGACATGGAAAGAATCAGGGCAGCTTGGAGAGCATCCAGTCTGGGCTGTCACCCACACATGAAGGATCAAAAAAGAGGAATATTTTCCATGCTGTCAGGTAAAGCTTCCGTGTCACCAGCAATATCTACACCAACAAATTAAATGAGGCCAGGATGTAGGTGTTCTGTACCATGGAATTGCTAGCACTGTACCTGCACGGTTTTGGCGCATGCCAGTTACCACTCTCCCTGAGATGAGAGGTTTCATGTGTTCACAATAGCTGTGCCCACTGGATACATGGGTTGTGGCAAGTCTGTTTTGAGAGGCCCGAGAGCTGCCTGTGAACTGCACTGGTCTGGTAGGCTTCAGAGCTAGGGGACAGCCCTGGAGCATTTTGTTTACTGACAGAGATGTAACCATCCTTTACTTCTATGCTGCAGTGTGCACTCTGCTCTAGGAAGAGCTCAGTTCCTGGGGTACTCCCAGGCAGCATGGCTTGGAAGAGAGCCCTGGCTTCAGGGAAACTCTTTCAGGGCTCCACATCCTTCGGTTTTACACCGAGTTGGGTATTACCCTTTGCTGTTTCATTGTCTTCCCAGAGCGGTCCTTCTCCTTCAGCACTGCTTCCTGCAGCAACTTTGTGCTGCCTGTGTCCCAGGAGCTGGTTCTCAAACCTTCCCGTGCCTGTGCTACCCTCTCCCTCATCCCCACACTTCATCCTTCTCCTGACCGACTGTCCACACCTACTCTTGTATCACCTCTTTATGAAAACACATCCCCTGCACTGCTTTTCTACTCACGAGAGCCACACACAGAGCCACGTCATCACATGCATCGGCTGGCACGATCACACTGACCACTCAGGCAGGGGGACGGGCAGGGAACACACGCTAACATAGAGGAATCACCACCCTGCTGCCCACCATCCACACTGACACTGAGACAGACAATGCAAAGTCAGCTTAATGCAGTTTTCATGGCAAGGCCTTCATTTACACCTCAGCTGGTATAAATGACACCAGGTTTTAGCAGTCAATTTAATCCTTTTACTTCTGGTGTGAAGGAATGTGTGCTCGACGGCTGGGGCTGCCCCACACAGAGCCTTCTTAGCCTGCTCTTTGCTGCTGGAGGTAAAAAGTTCACCGTGACTCTGCTTGCTGAAGGGTTTTCAGCATCCCAAGCTCGCTGGGGAAATGGTCAGTGTGCAGTGAAGCATCCTCAGTCACAGGGATGAGAGCGCACCCGACTTGGGCTGGGCAGGCATGGGCTATACATAGCTCAGGTCCTGGACCGGCGGACAAAGGGAGCCTGTGAGGTTGCTGGGATTTGCTGTTATCAGTGGCCAGGGCAGGAAACGTCCCACACCACAATAACCTCAACTCCACCTTATGTCAGCAAGCCCTACAAACAGAAGGACCCAGCCGCGGGCTTTTGCTCAGCCTGGTACTGTACACCAGAGCCTGCTCACATGGTGAACGGACGGAAAAACAACACGGCTGCCCTGTTCTGATGGCAAGCAGATAAACCCTAGCTCCACTCAGACGGGTATTGTTTCCTTCCCACAGGCTTTCTTGCTGCCACCACCAAGTACACGATAAAGCTTTGGCTTTTTATAGGGCTTCTGTTTGAGGTTGTGCTGATTTCAATGCAGTCATTCAAAAGGAATATGCTCGGTGAATTGTTAATTCAAGTGCCTGGAACACGGCAGTTTGAAAAACTGTAAAGATTATTATTAACCGGTTAATTCTGGGTGTGAATTCCCACCCCCACTTGCACAAGAGTTGGAGTTCCTTCAGCTTTCCACAGCAGCCAGCTTTAGACCCAGGGCTGAGAAGGAAAGGAGGGAATATAAGCAGATGCAAAGAGCTTTTAAAAGAGCACTTCTGGTTCTAAGGTCATAGTTTTGGTCAAACTGTGCTGATATTGCTGTTTTCCTGTCCACCACCCAAGATGACAGGAGTGGTTGCTGCAGCCTGGATTCCAGCAGAAATTAAACCAGACATTCACACAGGCTCTGTCGGGTACTACATCCTGGCACATCCAGTATGGCTAGAGACAGGAAAGACCTATGGGACTTTTTAGGCCTGAATCTTTGTGTTGCTTATTCCTTGAAGTGTTGATGATGAGGTCAGATATTTTGACGAATTCTTGGTGCATTATATCAGCACCCTGGGATCACCATCCTGGGCTGCCTGCTGATATCCTCTCCCCGTCTGGCAGCACCTGGATGGCAGCCACGCATCCAGGCATGCTCAGGCACGAAGGGAAGGTAGGAAAATGTCCGGCGCACTTGGGCAGGAGTTTGGGTTTTTAGCTGGATGGTTTAACACAACAGCCTCTGGGAGAAAACATAGCGCAGGTACTCTAACTACTGACAGCCTGTTTCCTTGCTTGCAGGAGTGTGGGTGTTTGCCTTAATTGGTGCTTCCTACTCTATTTTAAGGCTGAATGCTCTTTCAGGAAAAACAAATGGGTAACAAGATCTTTGCAACACAAGCAAGTATTATTAAATGCTCCTCTCCCATGTGCAGCTCAACCATAGCCCTTTCCCTCAGTATGTGCTTCATGCCCTTGTCCCTCGCGCTCTGGAAAACACCAAACTCCTTTAAGTATTTCCTGAGAGGCTGAAGTGACTTCTGTCACTAGCATGGTCACATCTGGCTGTATGTTCCTAGAAGGATGTGACTTTCTAATCCTTCCGACCGGTTTGGATTCTCATCTGTCATGTACTGCACAGGCTGTTGAGTCCTTTTTCCAGCTGAGGTAGCTCTCTGCAGCTGGTCCATATTTTTTTGTACTGTGTTATCTCTTGCAGCTTTTTATGCTTCCTCTGTCTGTGAAGTGATTTGTTTCCACTCTCTTCCTCCTCGCCACATCCACCACGCTCACCATAATTCTGCCCACACTAAATCTTTGCCTCCTGTGAAGAGGTTAATTTTGCTTGACTGAAATATGCAGTAGGAACATGGGAGAATCTCCCTTGTCCTTGTAACTCATGTGTTTCTCCTCTTTTCCCAAGCCAAACAATACAATACAATTGGAAAAGACATAACAGCCTGGGTTCTGATGCAGTACAAAGCTTCCTCTCCGTCAACACAGTCACCAGTGGTACTTGTCAACATTGATTGTGCCCAGAGGTTTGGCTTGCTGCTGCTGCTGCTACTCGTGCTGCCACTGCTCAATTGGAGAAACTTGGCTGCAGCTTCACTGCTCTGGGAATATATAAAACTCCAGTGAGAAACAGTTCCTGGCCTGAGGAACTTGCAGCCCTGTTTGACAAGACAGAAGCAGGGAGAGGAGGCATGGGGGGCCGGAGCGAGGAGTAATTAAATCCAGGTTCCTGCTCATGGAGGGCTCTCCAGTTGCCCACTGAACCAGACACCAACTCTAAAGAGATTTTTATAGCCCCTTTTACTTGATCAGTGGACATTTGAAACCATATTTTGACACTGGCTTTTATTTTATTGTATTTTGTGTGTATTTCTAGCAAGCCTGGGTTTGTATTTTTTCCCTTTGCTGCAGCACTAACTCAACCAGCAGCGAATTTCAAGCTGATCTGATGTGTCCTGGTTGTCAGGTCTTTCTATGGACACACTCTGATCCACCTGAGTGGTGACATTGCTCCGGTGTCACCTGAAACTCTCAGACGGGCATACACAGCTTGTGTAAGGAGCCTAATAAAACTGAACACTGTGGCAGCTGCTGTGGCCAGAGCAACATCTGCTTTCCCTGAAATATGACAAGCATGGAACACACCATGCCAGAAGGGACAGAACCGGGAAAAAAATCATAATTCTGGAATTATGAAGAAAATACCCTTCACAGAGACAGCCTGTCAGTGGTATGTCCTGGCACCCTGGCTGGCCCAGCATGGCTGTGTGCATGCCTGCACACCATGAATGTCGTGCTGGCTGGCACTCAGCCTCCCGGCAGCCACACATTATCCTTGTGGACCCATCTACTGCCTTGTGTCATTTCCCTCATGCTGGAAGAGCAGGAGGACCCCTGATGAAGGAGCAGCTCCTTGTGCCTCAGGTCCTGTCCTGTCTACCTCATGGGTGCATGTGTCAGGACCTGGGGCACAGGGACTGTTTTTGGTGGCACAGAAACCTGGGATTATAGTTTTCAAGGACATAGCAGGGCCTGTTGTGATAGGATGAGGGGCAATGGGTTTAAACTAAAAGAGGATAGATTCAGGCTGGATGTGAGGAAAAAAGTCTTTACAATGAGGGTGGTAAAGTACTGTAGCAGGCTGCCGAGAGAGGTGGTGGATGTGCCATCCCTGGAGAAGTTCAAGGCCAGGCTGCATGTGGTTCTGGACTGCCTGATCTAGTTGAAGGTGTCCCTACTCATTGCAGGGGGACAGACTAAATGATCCTTGAAGGTCCCTTCCAACCCAAACTGATCTATGATTCTATGGTTTTATATGGTGTACAAATGCTGATACATGTGCATGCAAACTCCAGTCTCAGGTTGGATTAGCTCCATACAGTAAGGTTGGGTCCTGCGGCTATTTCTGTATCTCTTGCATTTTTGTTGCCCTCCACAGCAGGCCCACAAGGACTCTCCCTGCACCTCCAATCCTTCCCCCTTGCTGCAGGAAAGAAGCGTTTGGAAATGTTTTCAGCCTGATCCTACTTGTTAAATTTAGCACAAGCTTGTGAAGCACCATCAGGAACAGGAACAGCAATTAGGGGGCTGCATGTTTTGGCTCATGGTTATCTGCAAGGCCAGAGAGAAGTACAGCCTGTGTGTGGTGAACTAGTGGGTTCTTCAGTTCTCCTGCAGTTCAAACACAAAGGCATATGCTCAAAATAAGAAGGAAAGCAGAATGTGTTAGCTGGTTCTGACTCTCACAAACCTAAACACCTTCCCAAACACACACCCACCAAAATTGCTCCTTGATTTGCAGTATTGCTAAAACATAATCAGTTTAACGGAGGTTAGCTTTGATGAAGGCTGGGAAAATCAGTGAACAACCTGTCACCATGCAGGGCTCCCAAAACATACCTCCATCTAAACGGGGATCTCCCTGGGGATCTTCAAGCTAATGGCATGCCGTCTGACAGAGAATGAGGCCAGATGATTTTCATGCTTAGAGTGTTTTACCATCCTTTGCTCTTTTTTTTCTCTTCTTTTACCTTTTCCACCTCCCTTTCTCTTGCTACCTGCTCAGCATCACTCTCCCTTTGCTTTCAGTCTTCTCCCATGCTCTGTCGCCACTGTCTTGTGTGCTTTCCCGACTTTTTCTCTGAGCCTCCTCCATTTCCATATCAGATCACCTTCGTTCTGACTCTGTCCTGACTCCCTTTGGTCTCTTGGGCTTTCTTCTGCTTTCACCTTAGTCCCCCTCTCCCTCAGGCCAGGTCCCTGCCTGCCCACAGCACTGATGGGGGACAGCCCAGTGGCTGCTCCCTTTCCACTGTCATGTCAGTAGCACCATATGCAGCAAGCATGGCAAGAACAAGCGTGTTCTACAGCATGAGAAGGGACACAGATGCATTCATACAGCTGGGCCAGCACCTCCCTCAGGCTCAACCTCACTTTTGACGTGGGCAGCTCTCCAGCCTTCATCTCATCTCATACCGTCTGCCTCCCTCCCCCTTTCTTCCTCTGCCTTAGTCCACGTCATTTCCATTGCAACCAGAATACGCTCTTTCTTTTCTTTAATGAACCCAGGGTGAAATGTGTCTGAAGGGTATTTTTAGCAGGAGGCTTGGCAACCTGGCAGCCCTGGGCTTTTTGCCACCTTGAACAAAAAATGTGCATCAGCCAGATAAGAGTTACAATGGGGTGCTTGGGGGCCGCCGGTGGGGAGCACCCTCCTGGCTGCCTACCTGCTCTATGAGGCAAGGGAGTGTGGCCATGGAGCTGCCTCTGATTCACACTCACCCCTATCCCACACCCTGCCATGCAGGATGGCTCAATGCACTCATCCTTGGCTTCTTGTATTGTTTAAATGTATAGCAGGAGGGGTTCTTGGGGAAGCTATGGGAAGAAAGCTGTCACTTGGCTGGAATAAGGGTATTTGCTGGGCACAGCATTGCTGCAGGCAGCATGTGTGTACCACCTAGTCCCATAAAGTTGCCTTGGTACATATAGCAGTCAGGTAAAGGTGGGTACAAGCACAGCTCTCAATATTGGCCTAAGGTTGCTCCTTTCCCTCTGCTTCATCCCTTTGGCAGCGCCAGGGCTGGGAGCAAGGTGGTGGTCCCCTCACAGGCACAGGGTGAGTTCTGGGAGCCAGCACTGTTTGCCCCAGTGTTGTGGCTGGCACAGCTTGCTTGGAGCTGTTGTCCACTGACATGTCAGGCAGAATGTTTGCAAGCGAGGATGGACTGCCATGGTGATTTCCAGCTGCAATCAATAGGGAGCTGCTGTGGGATTGTATTTGA
Source organism: Coracopsis vasa (assembly GCA_026283785.1). NCBI lineage: Eukaryota > Metazoa > Chordata > Aves > Psittaciformes > Psittacidae > Coracopsis > Coracopsis vasa. The sequence continues at coordinate 33,886 of JANHGB010049417.1, forward strand.
AAAGTAAATATGACATGCTGCTAATGCTTTAAATATCTAATCTCAAGTTCAAGGGTCTACATCTTACTAGAGAAATGGAATTACTTACTAGAATAATTAAATGTCCCGAGGAATGTGTGCAAAAGTGATGCTTTTCCCAAGCAGGGCATTTTGGGGGATGGGGATATTATATAAGCCAATGCACCTAGTTTATTTATGTAGCCCCTTGATCACCTTAGCTACCTCTATGGTTAAGGAAGGGAGAGAAACTCCCTCAGGAAGTATTTTCAGGGGTAACACAGATGCTCTAAATACTCTTCAAATAGGCCTATCTTTCCCATCGATGCCCCAGGGGGAGTATCTGGCTGATCACCTCAGGGACCGGCAGCTGTGACAACCTTTTCCAATCCACACTGCTCCAACCAGACCTGCAAGGACTGGGCCAGGCAAGCATCATCTCTGTTACTGACAAATGGCACCTTCTGTGCCAAGTGGGATAATGTCAAAAGGAGCCATTCCTGAAGGCGGGTGTTGAGGATGTTTATTTGGCGCTGGGTACGTGAGGGTGGCTGCCTGCCTGTGTGCATGCAATGGGGAATCCTCTGCCTGGAGCACAGTGATGGACAGAGGGATTGGAAGAGGTCTCCAAAAGCATCTCTCTGCCCAAGAAGTGACCAATTACACACGTGTTGTGTTGTGAAAGATGTTCTTACGTTATTCTTAAGGACCTTTGTCTCCACTAGAAAGGTTTTTCACCCATCCAATAGGAAGAGGAGAGCAGACTTGTTCCCCTCTTCATCTATGAGCTGTTTCATGAGTTTTGTTACTGCATCCCCATCGGTACGTTTTTACACCTAAGCCATCCAGTTCTTTCAGCCCTCCCATGCAAGTCACATTTACCAGACCTTTGTTGTCCTTGGACTCTCTCCAAAGGGTCCACATCTTTCCTGAGGTGCATTGCCTAAAACTGGCCGCACTATAACAGCAGCAGCACATCAAGACTGCACTGAACAAAAGGGAAATTTCTTCAAAAGGGCGATGTTTCTTATTATTCCTCCCAACATGATATTTGCTTTATTAGTTTTGGGTTTGGTAAAAGTGTGATTTAGAGTCTTTTCTGCAGAACTGCTGCTTAACCAGCCGCTTCCATCTAGTATTTGTTCAGCTGATTATTCCCGACTAACTGTAGATCCTTGAACTCTTCCCCACTGAGTCGCTTTACACCATTTCTCTGAATTGTCAAAAAAACGCATCTTTTTTCCATTTTTTGCCTTTTTTTTTAATTTTAAATTCTGATCCTCTATCCTGAAAACCTTCCAGGTTTGTGGTCGCAGTCCACGTTCCCTCATGCTTTGACAAATGATGCCAGGTAGAGCCAGGCACCAAGCATATGTCCCCTTCTGTGTCTCCACACTTGTCAACCGTGAACCATGAACAGCTGCTCCTTGGACTGGGTTGTCCAGCCACTTTTGCGTTGAAACTGTATTTCTCTGCTGTGCTTGAAGATATGTGATTCAGCTTTGAAGGCACATGAGACAGCATCAACCCTACCTCAAGACTGTGCTGGGCAAAGAAAATGCTGCTAGCAAGGCAGCCAGAAGGAAACCCTGTCACAGACACATGCAGGGTTTAGGTGGCTTACAACTCAGCTTGACTGTGACTTAAGAAGCCAAGTATAGCTCAGGTGTCTGAAGGGTGTAGTGTGCTTGGGCAGAGAAGTGAAGCACCCAGCCTATGTACTTAGGTGCCTCTGGGACTGTTAAGGTTTGGTTTAGGTGCCCATGCCTGTTTGCTGGCTCCAGCTCTCACAGTGCAGATCTCCCTGATAGCCCAGGGGCACTATTAGGCGCAAAAGTACATCAAACTGCAATATTTCAGCCAATCATGTTCACGTGTTTAGAGATGCTCTTCTGCATGAGAAAGGCTTTCAGTGTCCATGAACAGTGGAGCAGCTGCTGGATTTTGGTTATCATTAGTGGCTTGTATTAAGAGCCAGTGAGTTGCTCCACAAGATGGGATTTTGAGTTACTGTGAAACCTGCATCCTGCCTTCCCTTCACTCTTTCCCAGTATTAAAACCTTGAAGAGCTGCAGCACACAGGACAAAGGAGAAAGCAACAGGAGAGCGGCAAGGTCACACATCTGCTGCTTTCCACACTTCCTTATCTCTGACATCACAGGCCTCAAGGTCTTTCTTCTCATTAAAACAGCTGAAAAATTTCAAGCCATACACAAACTGTCTGAAACTGTGGCCTTTTGTCGTAGTCATAATATGTGATGTCTGGCCATGAAGATGTCTCTTGGCAAAGCTGGGTGAAGGGGCTAAGGAGATAAGCAGCTCTGTGCAAACACGTCAGGAAGCTTTGCCTCTGCCACCGTCCCTTGGGCTGAGAAGCTGCAGCACATCCAGCCAGGGAGCGTGGTTCCATCGATGGTGTTACTGAAAGCACTGGGATGTGGCCCCATCCCACCCTCAGGAAGTGCAGGGCCAGCTCTGAACTGACTTTGTGGAGCACTGATTTGTAACGACCCCACCAGTGCAGCCTCTACTTGAGGTGCACTTAATTAGCAGTGGAGAAATCATAGGCCAGGGGTGGGAAGAGGAAACACTGGGAAGAGGACTGGGAGAACTGTGGAAAAACAAAGAATAAGGTGTGTTATAGGTGAAAATACATTAAAAAAAGAAAGTAGAAAAGGAGGAAAAAGTACTCTTACTCGACAAATGTCTCATACAGCTTGGAGTTTTTCAAGCAGTGGCAGCCTAAGCTGAATTCAGAGCACACTGCCTCTTGCATGTCTTCACGCCTGTTGTTTGGATGCTTCTCAGGACGAATCATTGCACACACCCCTGCTGGAGTCTCTGTGGCTGCTGTACCTCAAATAGCTGCTGCTGGGATCTCAAAACCACACCTGTGGCCACCACCCTGCTAGTCCTGGTGAAATTCATTAATGGCAAATCATTCGTCATGACACAATGTAGGATGTAGAAGATGTATTTCTGGTGGGTTTACACACCTCCCAGCTTGGTGATTAGTGTTTAGCATCTGGGAATGCAACAATCTGGGAAAGCTAAGGGGTTAGCAAGTAGATGGGGGTGGTCTGCACTGTGAAAAATTATACGTGCACTGAAGTAAGTGGATAAAGATGTTCGTGAGGTTCCAAAGCTTTTCCTACAGGAATAGAAATGATTGTGAAAGATGGAAATCAGGAAAAACTGTGTAACAGGTGGCTACTGACAGCAGCAGCTAAACACAAGTGTTAGTGGTTTTAGTCCTTCCTATGTTATTTGTGAAAGCTTGGAAGGTGCCGGCAGTGCAGCTCTATGGGCCTCCAGCCCAACACCGGCCTCACAGCTCCTCCCTGCATTTCGTCCTCATGGTGAGCCCAGCAGCTTGCCTTTGGCTGAAGCACATCTACCAGCAAGGCTCCCACCCTTTGCTGGCACATTTTTCATCCTCACTAGTAAAGATGAGCTCTTAGTTCTTATAGCTCTTAGTTCTCACAGCTCTTAGCTCTCACATAGCTCTTTCTCTTTTTAATACCTGGCTTCAACTTCCAGCTGTTTGTGTTGTGTCTTTTTCTACCAAAGAGAGGTGAGTTTTGCCACGTGACACCATTTCCTTATGAATGAAATGGTACCATCAGCAAGCCAACTCATCCTTCTTTTAAAAAGCTGAACACTGACAGACGCTGCCTTTCATCTGTATTTTTCTGACTATTCCCTTCATTTTTTGGTGTTTTTGGAAGCATGGACACCAAACCAGCAGCCAGTTACCCACTAGTGCTCTCTCCACTTCCCTGCCCCTACTTGGTGGAGCCCCATTACACCCTTAGCAACCTACTAGAAGCAGTAGGGACAGAGGTAGAGCTTTGTCCTCTAGAACAAGAATGCACTATTCTCTAGGTGCATTGTGGCTTTACTTTATCAGCCTTTTTTCTTTAAACTCTGGGTCCTGACTGCTGCTGGAAGGAGGTTCACAAAGTTTCAAGCTGATCAGATTTTCTTTGGAAATAAGCCATCTAGCAAATTTTCTCTTTCTGACAGGTCCAGATCAACATGATGCTTCTCTGATAAAACATTTATCAGGGACAACCTGAGGCACATTGCCCCAGTCTCAGTGATGCAGTTCCCGCTTGAAGACAACAGAAGATGACATTGCAAAAGTTAAACAGCAAATGTTGTCAATGTGCAGGTATTGTCTGGGTATTATTCCATAGCTGGAACAAACCCCTGGTCAAATGTGTACTGAAAAACAAGGAAAAGTTGGCACGACCAAATGGTCCTCTGGAATAATAAGCGGAATAATGAGTGGGAGTACAGTGGAGCATCCTGTCCATCAGAGCTGGACCACTGTGGCAAAAATTCCAGCTCCTCCTACACAGACATAGTTTATTCATGGATTACTAAGTCTTTTAAATTATCTTACTCTGGGCCCTGCTTCTTGAGTATTAGTACCTGTGTACTAATGCCCTGGGCAAAGGAAAAAGAGAAGAATAAGAAATACACAAACTAGCAACAGTGCCGCTTGCTATAACTGCAGCATAGAATAAAGCCTGGGTGGGACAATTATTCCTTTTGAAATTTCTTAACATTTAATGCAAAATACATCCAGTTCTGCTGTCACTGAATGTATTGAAACAAATCACTAAACCTTCTGCATTTTGCGTGGGTGATGAAATTGAAATCTGTTATTTCAGCATTTTTCTCTAAGTAGCTGCAGGTTCCATTCAACTACTGAATCATCTTTGGTGAAGTTTCCTGGAATTATCCCAACAAAGCCCTCCAGGATATCAATTCTGTAATTTAAAATAAGAAAGCGATTCAGGTTTATACTTCGGTGTCAAAATGGTGTGAAATTTTGCAACGGCAAAATAATTTGCAGAAGAGAAATTATCATTTCTAACTGCTACTAATGAGGAAGAACAATAGTTAACATCTGTCAAATGCATATCTGCTGATATGGGTACAGACACATCTCTTTTATATATGTATAGCTTCAAACCGGTGGAGCCAAAGCCACCCTGATCCTCAGAACCCTTAGTCTCCCTTTCTTCTCTCCTCCTCACGTTCTTCCGAATTCAAAAGCCTGAAAAGTACAGCCAGAGCAAGCATGAGAGTGTCAGGGATAAATAACCCTATGAGTACAAACTCACTGGTAGGTCTTTCCTGATGAGCAAGGTGGGACTCACAGGAAGATTTGAAAGGCGTCCCCTGTGCTCCGACCATCCAGGTTTGCCAGCATTTCCTCAGCGTCTGGCTTGAAGAGCTCAGCATGAAAACATTGCCCTCCCACCCCCAAACACTTCTCCCCCACTAATGAATAATGATAGCATTTATTACAACGTCAACTGTAATGGATTTCAGCTGCCAGGGACCTGAGGAAGCAGGACATCACAGCTTCTCACTCCTCCTCTTGTGAGGACCATTCATGTCGCTGCCACACCTTGAGAGCTGGCATCTGTTGGTCTCACTGTCACACATACACACACACAAAGGCAACATCACAACCTCTTGGATCCTTGTTATCTAAGTAGGTACCATAGGATAGAGGCAAGTGAGCCTGTGAAGTCCTCAAGGCAGGTCAGATGTAGAGATGAGCAACAGGGCCAGAGTTTCCACACTTCCATGCCAGTGCCTGAATCATTGGCCCCAGCTTTCCCATCCTTAGTGCCTTCCCAAATCCCATCTTCAATGTGTACCTATATGGTCTAGAACACCTTGTCTTTTTGTTGCCTCCAGAAATTAATGACTTCTTTATTTTCTTCAGGCATTACTGAGGGC
>JANHGB010049418.1:0-27287 GCA_026283785.1 Coracopsis vasa
TTCCCTGTTGGTGAGCACGAGGTCAAGCATGGCACCTCTCCTTGTCAGCTCCTCTATTACTTGCAGAAGGAAGTTGTTTTCCACACAGTTGAGGAACCTCCTGGATTGCTTGTGCTGGGCCGTACCGTTCCTCCAACAGATATCAGGGTGGTTGAAGTTCCCCATGAGGACAAAGGCCTGCGAGCGTGAGGCTGTTCCTATCTGTCTATAAAACATTGTCTATGACATTACACTGCACCAGCACTCTCAGAGAGAAAGATGGTTCTATTGTATTTGTTCCATAACAAAGCTGAGAGCAGACATTGTGTACTTTCTGTAATACATGGGTTTAATGATGGCTTTTGCTTATTCAGCAGTTCCTAGGAAAGGAGAAAGAAGACTTAGGTCTTGGATCATATCCAAGCCTCAGCAATGATTAATTTCACTCCCACAGTGCCAACAATTTCCCATATTCCTTTCCCTCAAAAGTGCTGCAGGGTAACACAGTGTCTTCCAAGTGATAAGTGTTAAATTCTCACCTGATCTCCTAGACACCATACTGAGGTGTTCAAAGCATTCTGCTGGTGTTGGTTCAGCACTGGGCATTCTTCAAAACCTCTGTACAGTGGACTACCAGTAGGAGTAGGAGCTGGGATTTTAGTGGTCTCACGTCCCGCCGTAAATTTCTTCCCCAGTCGTCACCATTACGCTATTTGGGTGGCTATTTAAGCAACTCATTCCATCTTTCTACTATATCATTATTATGAGGCTGATAGAGTAAGCAGGAAGTTCACATAACTCCATGCATTAGATACCAGTTCTGTACTCTTTTTTTTAAATGTCACACATTATCTGACTGAATGATTAGTATTGGCTGATATACTGGGTTTGCATGGTAAGGTTTTTGTATCATGGGGGCTACAGGGGTGGCTTCTGTGAGAAGCTGCTACGAGCTTCCCCCATGTTCAATGGAGCCAATGCCAGCCAGTTCCAAACTGGACCCACTGCTGGCCAAGGCTGAGCCTATCTGCAACAGTGGTGGTAGCACCTCTGGGATAACATGGTTAAGAAGGGTGAAAGCTGCTGCACAGGAGCAATTGCAGCTGGAGAGAGGAGTGAGAACATGTGAGAGAAACAGCTCTGCAGACACCAAGGTCAGTGCAGAGGGAGGGCAGGAGGTGCGCCAGGTGCCAGAGCAGAGGTTCCCTGCAGGCCATGGTGCAGCCCATGCTGAGGCAGGCTGTGCCCATGCAGCCCATGGAGATCCATTGTGGAGCAGATTCCACCTGCAGCTTGGGGAGGACTCCATGCCAGAGCAGGGTGATGCCTGAAGGAGGCTGTGACCCTGTGGGAAGCCCATGCTAGAGCAGGCTCCTGGCAGGACCTGTGGCCCCATGGAGAGAGGAGCCCACACTGGAGCAGGTTTGCTGCAGGACTTGTGAACCCACAGGAGACCCACATTGGAGCAGTTTGCTCCTGAAGGACCGCATCTCATGGAAGGGACCCAGGCTGGAGTAGGGCAAAAGTGTGAGGAGTCCTCTTCTGATGAGGAAGGAGCAGCAGAGACCACGTGGGATGAACTGACCACAACCCCCATTCTCTGTCCCTCTGCACTGCTGGGGGGCAGGAGGTAGAGAAACTGGGAGTGAAGTTGAGCCCAGGAAGTAGTGAAAGGTGGGTGGGAGGTTTAAACCCTATCTGGATATGGTGCATGTAGGGTAAGCATTATCCAAACTGATAACTATTTTAACCTAAATCATAATGAATTTACACCCTTCAGAGGTATGTGCCATGGGACCTATAAAGTCTACTTGCCAAGTACCCCAAAGTACTTTTCCTTCCCTAAGGATTGCTTGCTGTTGAATTTAGACAATATAATCCTTCATTTCATTACAAAATCTACAGGTTATCACCAGCTGAATTAAGGCTGTAGATTTCATTACATTCTCCTTTTTTTCCTTAAACTTTCATCAGCCGTGAAACAATTCATGCAAGTCAAAACACTTTCTTTTTTTCATGTGTGTATAAACCTAAGCAAATCTTTTCATCCATGAGCAATCGCAGAATATTATTGGGTGGAACCACTTTCATTAGGTTAGACTTGAATTTTCATTCCATGCAGTAGCCAGAGAAAGGAAAAACACTTTAGTAAGATATGACCTCAAGATTCTTATTACTTCTGGCTATTAAATAGACAGAGCAATGTTCTGTAAACGAAGTGTTAACCCGGTAAGTCTAATAAACCACCTTCTCTCTTCGTTATATTTTGCTAGCATTAACACCTTCATCATTAAACATTTAACTTTTTGTCACTAACAGTGCTGTACAGTCTTTTCTGAACCCAGTGAAAAGGCTGCTTTTACATTTTATAAAGTAAGGATTTCCTGTTTGCTGAACAGTCTCCAAATTTGAAATGCAACCTACAAGTCTGTAATTCTTTATTTCTTGGCATACACCTTAGAATAAATATTGCATTCAGTTTTAACACTGGCCTGTGAAGACAAAAAACCTCAGTTAAAAGAGATCTGTTCAGGAATTCCTTCAGAGCAGGAATACATACAAAAGCCCAGGAGGACTACAAGGTACTGAAGTCTCTACATCTAAATAAATACCCAGTCCTATTGGGTTACTTGTTAGTCTGTTGTTTTGAGGAGACCCAACTACATGTGCTTTTACCCAGCTAGTCAGGGGTAGAGTTCAGTTTGTGTGCCTGGTCTGTTGTGGTCAGGGTGCTCTTCCAGGCACAGCTTTCTGGTCTGCCAAATGTGGTTGAGATCAGTGACATCCCAATTCAGCCACCTGGGAAATGAAATTGGGATCTCCTCACTCTGCAGCTCTCTCTGCGTATATGTTTCCAGTGAAACCCCTTTTGAGACAAAATGACTGAAGACCTAGCAGGAGAATTTCACTTTTGGGGATACTTCAACTCCAGCAGAAGCATCATCCCTCTGTTCTCCTGCCACATCCTAAAGCAGGCTTACACTTGGCAGCCAAATTCTCCTAGTAGCACAGGGTTCCTTCTTCAACAAATCTGAAGGATCAGTCTCAGGCACAAGTGAAGGCAGTGGCAACAGAAAGTTATCATCCCAAGACTGAAGACATTGTTTCTGGAAAATCACTGAGTTTTATGAATCTTCTTTTTCCAGATTCTTTGATAAATATTTAGCTATTCTCATCACTTCAGTGAAAAATACTGGAATGTTTCCTTCTGATTGCCTGGCCCATACAGACACTTTACAGCTCTAATAGGAATATCCTTGAGGTCCCATACCTGCTAATTAGCAATTGCATAGCCTATTAGCAAGCAGGTAAGTGTCATATTTCAAAGCTAGGAAATTAAATGTCCTATTGCTGTAGGGCTGCTACTGGAGTGCTTTCTGCAGTAGCATAAGTTAGAGTTATTTTTAATACTCAAAAAAAAACCTGTCCAAACTGCATTGTGTCAAATGGCCTTTCCATAGCTGTTGCAAAGACTTTCTGGCTCTAGATGAAGTTAGTGGGTTTGTATCAACTTTCACCATGTGGAATTTGTCCAGTTGCTGTAAAACAATAGAAAAAGGTGTGCTTTCTTCAGTTTTGAAGAGACCATGACCGTAAAACCAGCTGCCGGAGCCAATTTTGAGAACCTCTAACACGCATGTTCAAATGAACCGTCTTCATATTATCACAGTTTTTTTCAGCACTCTGAATGTTGCAAGTGGCTGTGGCTGCTTAACACCCATTAACACAAGATACAGCTTGCAAGGAGAACTAATTTGTGCCAATTTCCCCCAGCTCAAAGGTGTTTGAGCATTTTTTGCGTGTCACCTTTTTGTGAAGTTCAGAAAATATTCAGGTGACAATTTATAGATGAGATCCATATCTGTACAGAACAGAAATGGAAGGCTTTAATGAGGGTCTTTAGCACAAAAATAGCTTCCACCCTAATAAACTCAACATATTCATGTTGTAAGGGTAGTTGCAATCCTGACCCTAATGGGGTCAGGAAAGGAACATGTGCAGCAAGGTGACAACATCAGGCTGTGTAAGAGATTGAACTGCATCAGCTACTGCTAAAAAGAATCTCCAACACTTTTGATATATCTGCTGCTAAAGCTCTTATATATACCTATATAAAATCACACACACACATTATTTCTTTAATCAGCTATTATCTTTATTTCTGCTTTTTATGATAAACATTTCTAGCATCTGCTGATGAAAAGAACTATAATTTTTTGGTCATACATATCATATGCAAAAGCTGTATGCAGAATAAATTTAGTTTAGCAGTTTTAAATACAATTTAAAGAAGACATTTAAATAGAATAACTGGAGCTTCTCTAGAAAGAAAAATTGAAAGAATGAATAAAGGCATGTGGCTGAAATGGGGGTGGTAACAGCAGATGCAAGAAAAAATGTTTAAAATTAATATGAGACCTGCAAAAAAGAATGGCAAAACTGCATCTAAAAATAATATTCATGGGCATGCCATTGCAGGATATATTCACAGCAATGTTTCAGGCAACAACAACAACAACAACAAAACACAACACAGAAATTACAGAAAATGGTCTTCCTGTTAAACTCTTAATTAAAAATCAAATTATTAATGAAAAATTAAAGAAGACATGGTTTCTGCTTTCACCAGAATGGTAGCTTTATGCCAAATGCCAACACAGAAGTCACTTTGCACTATAAAATAACTTCATTTCAGCAGGCAGTGTACAACTTAATGAGATTGCTCACTTTTGCAAGACAGGCTTTGGATCATTTTCTATTATCTCTTGCTTTCTCACAGCTAAGCACACTAGGCCAGTACATGTTAATCACAGTTTTTAATTTGAATCACTATTAGTTTCTTTAATATTCAAAGCAGTCCTGCTAGAGAGAGAAACAATAGCTCCAAGGCAACAGAAGCTTTTCACTTCCCTTCCACTGAATAATAATATTTCCCAGCCTTATTTTCAGTCTGATGCTGAATTACGAGAAGAGGTGCTCACAGCTGTTGCTAGATCCAGATAACTATTTATTTCCATACCAACAGAGACAGCCTCCTCTTCCTCCTTCAGTGCAAATAAGGAATAGGGTAGAAGGAGAGAGGTGATAAGGAGCCCAGACGTGAGCCAGTGGCTGCAGAAGCAGGTCAGGTGCACCTCCAGCAGTCCTTCTAAACCTTCATGCAGTGGGACATGCGGCATGGGAGTTTGCTGACCTTGGTGGCAGGACCCACCATGGCAGCCAAGTTAGTTTCCTAGAGGGTAAGGCACCAAGCTGTGGAGGTGCTTGAGCAAGCAAGGCCAGATTTTGCTAGGATCAGCCTACGGAGCAAGCACCCTCATGTGGATAGGGGATCCTTGACTACCCTCTGCTGCATGCGTCCTCAGTGACTCAGCATCACTGCTACAGCTTTTTCTTACAACTCTTCTTGTGTGTTGTCAGTCACTATCCGAATTAATTAGCCTGGTTTTAATTAGTAAGATAATTAACACCTCATTTTAAGCAAGAAAATAGTTCTCTTAATTTCAGTATAGTATGATTAAATCTGAGTTTTGCCTTCAGCTCAACAGCTCTCTGAAAACTTGACCTGATAGTGAATCCATTGTGAGTCCTGGCCAGGAATCAGCATCCTAGAAAATCATAATGTTACAAAGATGTTCCAGCTCTGTCTATCCCAAGCTTTGTATGATTTTTCAGGGTTCTCAACCCATTTTTTTCCTCAAAGTATACCCATGGCATTGCAGACAGTTTCACTGTACAACCATATGGAAAAGACTCTGCCTGCTGCAGCAGAAGAAACACAAGTGACCACTACATGATTTACCATCTTCACTTAGGTTGGGTTTTCATTTATATTTCATAGGGAGGGTGGAAAGATGCTGATTCAGCCAGTGGTAAATCCTTTAACAAAACCATCTTCAAAACTTTAGTCTGTGCATGGATTTGAGTGACCCAGAGACACTTCACAAGCAAAACCCCTCCGTGTTGTGGGAGATTTTTACGCAGTAGGTCTTGTAGTAAGGGGAGGAGAGGAAATTTGCTAATACATGGAGAGATCTGCAGAAAACACTGCTTGGGATTTTTGCAGAAAATTTCTTGCAGCCGGCACTTTTGGTTGTGTGGCAGATTCATGATGATAATCTACAGGTGAAAGGCTTTCTGCCACATTTCTAGTCTTATGAGTCATTCAGAAGCATAGTGACAAGCACATATTACGTGTATGCACTTATTAAGGGCTAAACTGTAAAAATCCTCCTAAAAAATGGCTTCATTGACTGAAGCAAGTTTGTGTCACACTTAAGGATGTGTAGAATTTAGTTCCAAGTACAGTGCTTCCCTTCACATTTGATTGCTCATTTTTTATTCAGCAAGATAATAGCCTGTCAATTGTCAGCATGGATAAGCTCTCTTAGCACTGTAATCCAGAGTGCTGTTGTTGATTTTACAAAGTGAGGCACTAACTTGCATCCAACCTCCTCCTTTTATATTGGGCATGATACCAGCTGTGTAAGAGTTATTAAGAATTTAAAGCCTAAACAGATCATATTCCATTTTTCTTGAACATTTTAGTATTTACCTTAGCTGTTTAAACAGTCAAATATTACTTCAGGGTTTTTTCCCAACAGAAACGAATAGAGTAAACCAGTATAAAGCATGCAGGCAACATTGTTTAGTTTGCTTTCACGTGCATCAAGATCTCCTGAAGGGAATAATGCCCTCTTGACAACTCAAAAAATGTACCCTGCAGGATATGATAAATTTCATTACTTTGCATATATGCATTTATTAAGTAGTGGTTCTTCAGTTGTGTGAAAAACCCCTACTGTTCTGTAGCAACTAAAACACATCCCCAGTAACAGGGCAAAAACCTCACCCAATTCAGAGGCCTTCACCTCAACTCCAAGTGTGCAAATTGTTTCACAGTTTTAAGGGAAGGAGGGAAATGGAAACACTCACTATTTCAAGTAGTGGTTTTAACATCAAGAACATGGAAAATGTAGTAGCCTGCAAGGCGAGAATCAGCTTGGGGTTTTAACCCTTTGATATTTATTTCTTTTTCGTAGAAAAAAATTTGTATATAAGGTTGAGGCTACCATGCAACTGCTAGATTCTCTCTATGTTAATGCGTGCACGATGAGATACCAAACATGGTGAGCTTAGGGAAATCAGATTAATTTGTAAGACCAGACCCATACTGTGGGGAAGGCTCACAACCCTACAGAAAAGAAGGTGCTGTGTGTTGGCTGGCCAGTAACCACCCCAGTCCACCAAGGAGTGACACTGATGTTCTATGATTCTATGTTTCTGAGGTCCACAAGTCTACAGTGACTCCTGTGAATGACCTGTGTGAAACTGGAAAACCCTCCAGTCCCACCAAGAGACAGCAGACTGAAAAGTTTCCACCTGACTGCAGTGCACATTAGGGCAACATGCCTCAAAGTTTATTGCTTTTTTCTTAGTTTCTCAAACTTCAGGTGATAGAATCTAAAAATAGAGAAAGCGATCACGGAAAGGGTCAGTGATTTGGTGTAGAGATTGCACTGATGTTCTTGTGTTACAACCTTTTTGATAACACAGCCACATACTTTATTGTGGTGGAAAATAAGATAGTTTCATTTGCCTAGCATCTTATATTTCACAGAAGTATGGTCAGTGTGTTGTCCCTCAGAAATGTGTGAGACTGGTGCAAAATAGACTAAATCTGATGTCAAATCCATGTAACATCAATTTAAATATCCAAACAATACATATGGTCAAGACCCACCACAGCTAGGCATCTGGCTTTATTTTCAGATTTGTATTCCAGTGAAATCCATGTGCTTAGATTCTGGTATATACTTTACCGTGTTACGCTATATGCTTTTCAGGCTGCTAATGCTGTGAAATACGAATTACAGTGGAAATTACACTGGAAAATAAGAACGAATTTGGTTTGTCTGCCATCCCTTGCTACCTTGCACTGCCCCAAACTAGTCCCCTCATCGCACAGGATCTATGGGTTGCTCTTCGGAGGTGTCAAAAAATGTCACTGCAGAATTAAGGGATTCTGGGTCACTCTCTTGGGGCTAGATGCTTAGTAGGTGCTTTGAATCTGGACATGATTCACATTTCAAAGAACCCTTAAAATATTATCTTACTAATTTCATAAATATTTATACAGTATGTAGCAGGGAAGCAACAATTCTGATTAAAAGCTTCTTACAGAAGGCACCATTGAAATCCAAGTATTAAAACCCCAGATCATTACAATTGTAATTGCTGAATACCTTGAGCTTATGGTGAGTTTAACTCTTCTCACAGAATTATGGTATCTTACTCATCCTTGTTGTATTGACAGAATGGAGAAAATCTCCTCTTTCAAGTAAACCTAATATTAGTGTCTGACTCACCAATATTGCAATGTTTTGTCTATAAATATTTCAAACATCTTGTGTTTGATTGTATATTTTCTGTAGCTGTTTACCCCACTTTCTCCCTTATTCTCTTTCATATTTTCAAATCTGAAATTGTATTTATCATTTTACTCCATATTTTCTCCCATTTGCTTTTTATATAACCAAAAGCACTAAAAGAAAATTATAATTTACAAAGTTAAAATATATGTCAGCAAGAAATTATGTTAGTAAGACATTTAAATTCAAAACCACAACACCTGTAGCTAAGGCAGTTGTTTAGGCTAAAGTCCCTCTCTAAACAACTCTGGGTTTTTTCACTCAGAAGCTTTGGAAGGCTGTTATATATTACCTGGATAAATACATACATGTGTGTATGTGTGTGTGTATATATGTGTGTATATATATTAAATGTATGATTATGTGTATGTGTATGTATACGTGTATATATATATATAAGGTCTCTTTTTGCCAGTAATAAAATGTACCTTGAAGAAAAGAGGTTATGGACACACCAATCTATAGCAGCCATGCATCAAGGCTCCTGTGACAAGTACGTGTGCACAAGTGACTATTTTCTAGGACTTCCAAAGTCCAGTCATTTCTAGCACCAGCAAAGAGAGTTTCCAAATTTCCTTTCTCCTGCTCTCTCTGCCCTGAGCTTTGCGGCCATGAGCTGCCCTCCCTTGCCTCCCTCCCCACCTCTTCCCATTAGAAATGTCACTATCCCCATCTGCTGCCCCTGCACTCCCTGTGCTGGCAGGAACGCGCGGGCAGAACGAAGCAGCTGAAGTCATTCAGCATAATGTGGTACATTGACACTTCAAAGGCAATTACTAGCATTTTTCATGGAGAAAAAAAATTGTGCAAAAGGGATTAACGCTGCTATGTTTCTCTTTTGATGCCTGCAACACAGATCCAGACACATCTGCATCATCAAGTTCAACTCCTTGCTGCAGGCATCATGTAGTTTATTTGTTCAGTATGAGTATGCACACTTTTTACTAGCTAAGCTAACTGGTGACTGAGGGATTGTTTATGCCTTCCAGTACATCCCTGGAAACAAGATATACTTTCATCATACCTGAATTACATGGAATTTCCTTTGTGTGTCTGTCTTAAATGATACAATTTCAGACAGCAAATGTATATATTATTGCGGTTAGCAGGACTTCTTTCATTTGAACCTATGCATGCTTTACTGTTTTTATCACATGAAACTGTAATAACACAGATCAAAAAGTGTGCACTCTTATAGGAAAACACATTTTACAGGAACTGCTTCTTCTGATAATTACATATTTGGTGACAGAGGGTGAGGGGGTGAAGAAAAGCTATTTTCCCATCTGCAGCAATTCCTGACAGCCGCTTAAAAAACAACAGTAATGAGGGAGAGAAAAAGAGATACTTGTGAAGGCTTTAAATATTAGTTTCAGATAAGTGTGCTACACACAAAGCCTTCCTTGATTTATTGCAGTTTGCAGGGGAGGGGGCTTTGCACAGCTCACTGGAACGCCTGGAAAATGCAGTTATCTCAGGATGTGTAAGTCTCAGTGAATATTTTAAGCAAGAAACACTTAGTGAATGGTTTACTTCACAGCATTCACACCATTCCAACTCCGGACAGATCCAGGAAATGAAGAAGTAAAAAATGGATCCAAGTTTACTGACCAAATAAATTGAAGAAAATGGAAACATTCAGATCAGTCTTTACCAAGTCCAAAGTAATCCACCTCATTTCAGTAGACTCCTCTTTGCTGTAGAGCCCCAGGTATGGGCTTGGGAAAGTCTGGAAAGGAAAAATGTTAAATGATAACTTTTGTCAGCTCCAGACAACAGCAGATAGCCTTGTAACTGCTGTGTCCCAGGTACAAGACATGCAGAGCAGAGCTCTGCCCTCAGCTGTGCCCTTCACCCTACAGTATCACAGCAATTTCAGGGTAAGCTGTTTGCATGATCTTACATCTCACAAAACCCTGTCTCCTCTTGTCCATGGGGGAACGTGGCACAGCAGCCACCAGCACTGCAATAAGCAGAAACCTTCAGTCATGTGCAGGAGAGAGCCTGAGGCCTTTGAAAGGTCTTTGCTTTATAAAGTTGTGGCTCCTGTGTTCTGCCTCGCAATCCTATCTGCTGGCATGTGTAATCATAACCCTTCAGCTGAAAACCTATACTATAAAAGTCTGCAATGCAAGTTACTTAATACATATGTTTAGCTGTAAATGTCTATTTAGATACAGAAATTCCATTTCTACCTTTAGTGTACATTTTCTGTAAAATCCACATGGCATTAAAATGTGTGCCTATGAAAAACAGAGTAAGTGAATGCCCTTGATTTCCAGGAGCTGTTAATCTCTCCTACCTGTCGAATTTGCTGCTTAATACACAAAGCGTTTCTTCTAATACCTTGAATGATTCAGGGCAGCAAAAGTCTCAGAACACTTTGTCATTAAAAATTGTTTTGAGGCTTCAGCTGGTGATTACTGGACACTGTGAAATGGGTACACAGGGATACAAAAACTCATACAGTAAAGGGTGTTCCCTAGATCAGTAATACTATTTGAAATGTGCAAAATAGAATAAGAAAAGTAGGTATTGATTATCAGGCTCTCTGTCTGCTTTTGACTGATGTTTTAGATTCAGAGGAAACCGATTGCTACTCTAGTGACTTGATTCAAATATAAGTAGCAGCTGCTGTGATACTCCATCATGGACTGCTCCTGGAACGGTCTGTGGGCTGAACACAAGTACAGACTTTGCCATTGCCACATGGATGTAACTGTGGCTTCTTGTCTCCAGACATGATGCAGTTTGACTTCATATATTTTTATTAACTCTTGATTTTGCTTTAGATTGCAAAACTGGCTATATTGAGACCAAGTTTCAGATGAAGTATCTATGTAGTTGGGTATGGGTTTTTTCTTGAGTGTTCTGATTCCCTATTTCAAAATCAATTTTACATGTAAAGTGAGGTCAAAAGCTTAACTTCTGCTAATTTTTGTGCTCGGTATTTAGCAGCCTGAAAGTGTTGGCTTGTTCTGGGTTTTCATTTTTTCAGGCATTTGGAAGCAATCTGCTAGCACAACCCAGCAGCAGCACAATGTGCAACTTCATTAGCGAAAAGTGTCTGAACTGACAAAGTTACCGCTGGCTGGGGACTGAGGCTGAAAAGAGAACATGGCATCCTAAAATCGTAAGGAGGGTACATGTTTGAAGGCAGTAAGCATTTGTGCACTGCTCCGGTCAGCTGTCTTTCACCATACAGTGGCATCCAAGGATGCCAGCTCTTTTCCCGAGGGCCAAATCTGATACTCTGTCAAAATCTTACCAAAGGTCTCAGGTGTGGAGGCGCAGCAGAGAAGGAAGGTGCATACTGAATGTCAGGCTGCTCAAGGGCCAGTAAGTCACAGCAAAAGCTTTAGGCATGCTTTTGATAGCTGAGGAATAGACCAACCGGTTGGGCAACGACCATCCTCCTGCTTCTGAAATGCTTGTGTAGCCTCTCCCCCTTGGTCTTTGAGCAAGAGCTAAAAACACACTATGGGGTTGCAGTTATAAGCTCTGGATGGCTAAATTCAGCCATACCGTATCAGTGTAACTGGAAACATGTTCTACTTTGCGTGTTAGGCCCATCAGCTAGTACAAATTACTACTCTTCTGCTTCAGCTCAGTGCAAACAGAGAACATTAGGAAACACCCAACAGAAAGCAAGAGGAGAATGAAAAAACATTTCTCAAAATCAATTGTACAAAAAATTTTATTGTTTAAAGGAAACAAAACCCACACAACACGGTTCCCAGATTCAATTGCTGTTCTATTTTGAGTACTAGTAAACTTCTGATTCTTGCACTTCAAAATGTCTTGAATTAGTTTAGCACAGTCTGAAAGGACTCAGCTTTTTCAGAACTTGAGGCACAGCACCAAAATGCTCAGCCTGACATCCATCAGGGTTATTCTGGGGATTAATCAGGATGCCTGATTCCCAGATATTTTGTGCACATTGACTGATCATCTGATTACAGCAGTGCTATATATGGATAAGACTATCCATCATGTAGCTTTCCACACAGTATTTGATGTACTCTACCTCAGGAAAATTAGTGTGCTTATTATTTCGCAGCTCAGATTCCAGTTGCTTGCAGAAGCGACCTCCATGTTCTGCAATTATTTGAAACATTTCTTGCATTCAGAAAGCATCTCGTTTTACTATCATGGTGAAATTCAAGCATATGATCATATTTTTCTCAGAATCATCAGAAAATCCTTGTAAAATAATGCTATAATTGCCCTAAAACAAGCAAGAAAAAGGAAATTAGTGCATAATACTGCCCACTCTTGTCTATGTAGCTGCTTGGAATGGTTCTGATGATTTCTGTGAGGACTGGAGTCACCACTTCAAGCATGAGAAAGTTTTCTGACATTTCCTTTTGCTGCTTTCTACAGTTTGGGTGAACACCTCCTTTCAGAAAAGACATGCATGGAAGTATGTGATTTTACTACTGTTATTTCTTTATATAAAATGCTGAGAAGTACCTTTGGGAACTTTGTTCTTGCACCTTTAATGTCAAACTCTGCTGCAAGTGTTTCTGTAAAACAGAGATAATTATAATACAAATGGTTACTTAATCATAAAGTCATCAATCAAACTTCGTAAATAACTTCAAAGCAATATGGCATATCTCTTAGGAGTAGTGCCAAAGCCATTTACTCTTCCACTGGTAAAGCCCTCACCTGTTTCTTCTCCCAGAGCTCTGCCTATTTGTCTAAACTACGTTAGAAAATAAGAATTAACCACAATGCTCCTGCAATGCCTCCTACAGACCCATCCCACTGTGATAACTCCCATACTTATACTAGTAGTTCAGCTGAATGATAACCGAAGAGAGATTATGTTCATTTTTAAAGAAAGGCAAACATGGGATGTGTATTTTGACCTCCTTACAGGTCTTTTTGTCCTTTAGCTTGACATCCTGCTGGAATACTCTGGATCTGAACCTGTGTGATGCTAATGTTGGTTAGCCCCTAGAACAGGATTGACTCCACTAAAAGAAAGCACTATACATGGGTGTAGAGAATCTCTTTAAAAACCCACCTAGGCACTTATCTAAATAAACTGTGTTCTGGATATTAGTAATGCCCCTGGCTTTCTGCACAATCCAGTCAAGTGTAGTCCTTCCAAGTAATTTTAGAGATTTTAACAATAAAATGTTATAATGAGATGAAAGCTATTAGTAATCCTAATTTATAGAGATGGAAACTGCAGTAAAAGGATATTAAAACACAGAATTTGGAAATTCTCTACTTCAGTGGGATTCTGGCACCTGAGAAGTGCCTGCTCTGAAGTCTGCTGCCAGCCAAGCAAGGTCTTGGTTGTGGAGATAAAGATCTGTCTGCATGGGTCTTTTAAGAAAGCTGCTTAGTGGTGAAAAGGGCTGGAAGGATATGGCCCTGTTGTGTAGAGAACCTGCCAGGCAAGGGAAAGGCACTGTCTGTTTTTCACACTCACGTCCTTTCAGCATTCCACACACTGAGTATTCATCATCAGCTCCACTGCAAATGACTTCTTTCCAGTGTAACGCTTTGGCACCATCGTACCAGACATTGAAGACGATCTTCAAAAAGATGATGTCACTTCCTAGTTAAGACATTGCAAATAAGAAAATGGTAGCTGGTAGGGAGGAAAACCATATATGCAAACAGATAAAAACTGGTGTTCTCTGAAATAGAACAGTTTTTAAGACTTCCTCAAAACTAACAAAAATACATATCTTGAAACTGTTATTGCCAGTAAAAAAAAAAAGCTGGTTTTCAACAAAACCCACCAGTCTTAAAAAACCATTTGAATGAACAATTTCAAAACCTGCTTTTATTTCTTTGCCAAAGATAACAGAGTTCACTCAGCTCCACAGGTAACCAAATAAATACTCAGATGAGGACTCAGTAGTTTTGAGCAGGTGTTGCAAACAAGCTGTGCTGAAGGCTGGTAGCCGTCACAAAGATACCTATCCAGGGAAGCAAACTTAGTCCAGCTTCAGATTTTTCACTCAGAAGGTGAAGTTTATGACACAACCATTTCATAAGTAACTCAGGTTGCCATCTTAAAGCCGAGTTTAAAGGTTGAAGCTGGGTTGTCATACACAATCCAGTACCATTTCCAGCTTCTGGAACAGGAATATTTTTAGTAGAAGTCCTGCCATACTTGGCTAGCCTAATGATATTTTTTCTCTTAAAAAAGATGTGGATCTTCCTCAGTCCAAAATAGCTTGAGGGCTTGCAAATCTTGTCTGCTTCTTCCAGACAAATGCACTTGCACCTAAACCATCTCAGGTTTGCATGTACAGTGCCAGTCAGCATGTAGAGCTACGGTAACTAATCCAACAAGTAAAACTCACATATACTTATTTCCACAAATCATCATTTCTGTCCATCACTGTAGTTTATCTATTCCATTTTTCATCACAGAAACTGATCGCCTAAATCATTTGGCATTTAGGATGGCGCGTCAGCTTTTTGCTTGTCTCCAATTTTCTGCATTTGCAGAATATAATTGTTTCGTCAAGAGGAACTCACTTGGAATCCAGGTAAGAGCAGCATTCCAGGTGGATTTGTTCATGGTGCTGCAAGGAGTCAAATTAAACATGAAAGCATGGCCTGTAGAATCTATAGGAAAAAAGTATTTCTTATTGGTAGTGTGAATAGGCTTCTCCAGGAAAACAACAAAAATATACATATATACACACTCAGAATAAACACATACACATTTTGAAATGTATTTAATATAAGATATAAACTATAAAATTGCCTAATATAAGTATTCATAGTAAATATTAAATATGTATTTTGAAATATATTTTTTATTTATATGCTTACAGGGCACATTTTTTGAGTAGCAAGAGAAGTCAATTATCCAGTTGATATTTGGTTGATACTTTGCATGAAAAACGGAGAGGCAGAAGTACCTTTATTCCTCTTTTCAAGTTACAGGAACATTTTATTAGTGGTAAGCGAGCATGGTCCTCTGCTGAAAATATCCCTACTTATGCTAACCATGGAATCTATATAAACTTGCTGACTACAGCTAAAAATGTTTCTAATGTACCAGCATATTTTCCAGGATAAGGTAAATGAGCCTTTGAGTAGATTTGCTTTTTGGGTGACCCACCTAGCATTGTACAATGCACAGTGTCAAATGTAGTGTGATAAAGCATCACACAACCTGAATCTAATCAAATTTAGAGATCATTAGCTGGTATTTTAATTTTTAAAAAGATCATTCAGTGACAGCCTTTGGAAGGATTTCCAGACAGCATTTTTGTCTGTACTATTTTAGGAAAGAAGTCTGTTCAAGTCAGTTTGCTTCTGCCCTCCTTAGCGTGCTCATGCTGATGAAGTGCCCTGCTTGCTGTGAGTCTGGCGATGGGAAGCGTGCTCCCTGTCCTAACCCAGAGAGCAAATGGTATGGCAGGGTGCTTTACAGTGAAGGGTTTTGTCATGTGTTTTGGGGATTAAAGCAGTGGCGTGCAAAGGGAAACTGTCTGGCTGTCAGTAACCAGCAGTCAGCTTCTCATCTCAGATAGAACTACCCACCGGAAATTACAACAGGAAGAAGATCAAACAAAACTCACCATGGTCTCAAAGGTTTGGTTTGTGAGCTTACGTATGACCACTTTACTCTTGCTGTATTTTTAACATGAGTATTAATGTAAAGCAAAGTACCCAAAATAAAAATCTCCTTTTGCACCTCAGTTTATAGAGCTATTTTACAGTGATACACACTGGTAATGCACACAAAATTTACAGAAGACATGGGCTTTTCCTTGCAAAATATTTCCACAAAAGCCCACCTTCTGGCCACTGAGTCCATATGGGCACACTAGGCCTGTTCGACGCAGACACCATGGATGTGCCAAGCTGTTACAAAAATAATAAAAAAAATCAGTGAACTACATAGATCCAGCAGCCCACATCACAGATACAGCAAGAAGGGGGACACTCTGTTATCCCAGCCATGACTGATCCTCCGTTCAGACAGAATATCACATTCCCTCTTTTTTTCAACAAAGCTTTTCATTGCAATATATTAGTTAAATCAATGTGGATAACTCATACATTTCAGCACTTGCAAACAAGTTTAAATCCCTTATCCGCTAGTATTTCCTGAATCAAAACATATATGCTTTATTTGGGAGTAAACTTCTCTCATAGCTGCTGCAACAAGCATTCTGGTAATATTTATGCCTATGCGGCATAATTCTTATAATAGGCTAATTAATAACAGAAATATAAGAGCTGGACTTCTTTTTATTTTTCTGTATCATCAAAGAAACAATATGAAAGATTATATTTCCTCAGACTACAGTAACTGTTGTGCAAATGCCAGTAAGAAAAGAATAAGCTGGTTTTTACTTACCACAAAAAGTATATGACATTTCTAGATCTGACGACGTACAAAGAAGTTCACTGACTCCAGGGGTGAATAAAATGAAAAAAAATAGTCCAAACATGGTTACTTATTTTGCTCACTATTCAGTGAGCAAACTTTGTTTGAGGAAAAGAGGAACAAAAAGTCAGCACAGTCATCCTCAGTCACATGTCTTCAGGGAATTTTGTCTTTGGTTATTTTGTCAAATTCTTTGCAATCTTAATCCTACTGCAGCACTATCAGCCATCATCACAATACATTTTGTGAAGAGAATGTATTTCTGGTTTTGTTGTTACATTTTCCTCAGACAACACAGCTCAAGACACAAGTGAAAAATGAAAGAGAAAACTGCGTGAAAAGGGGAAGTGAGAAGTAAAATTATGATTACCAGAAGCACATAAAGGGCAAGTTTTGTTGACTCACCAGATGTAACATTTGTCAAAGCATAATTTCAAACACTCACAGAGATTCCTGTACATACTAAAGAAGAGAAAAATCCACACATCATGAAGACTAAGTCTCTACTCTTTTATTGATATGGTATTCAGTAACTCTCACAAGTTTTCAGTATGAATTTCTTACAAAGCTCACCATGCTTTAAGAACACACCAGCACTCTGGAGGAGTGTAATTAGATGACGTATTTCCAAATGGAGGTAAATGCAGGAGCTGAATGCAGCTTTCTCGCTTGTTACTGAGTGGAAACACTGATGTCCTGCACAATCAGCTACCCATCTTCAAAGCTGTGTCTATCACAGTTATACTTCTCAGTGAAAGCAGTCTTAAAAATTCATAAAATTACAATTGGTAAGTCCCAAATCTACCTCCCAGCCTCCCTCTGTGACCTTATCCCATGCTCTTGCCCATAGTGTCTCCTGGGGAAGCTGCGCTGAACAATTGTCCAAGAGCACAAAGCACAGCCTCTGACAGTTGTGACAATGCAGTGCACAGGCTTGGATCCAGGCGGACACTAAACATGAGACAGTGAACAATAAAAGCTGTCAGGTTGTGACCTGGATGTTTCTGTAAGAACACAGAATTTACCTGTCACCGCTGAAGCTAGGTTAGGAACTGAATTTTACTCTGGCATGTTGAAAAAGTCCAGGTTGCACATTTTGGCACTGAAGTTTGAAACACTAAACCAAAAACTCTTCAGGCACTTTTGGTATTAGATACACTCTCTTATTTCTGTCTGGTAGTGCAATACACAAAGAATAACATATTTTTTCTGTATCTGCTATACCAATTCTGTGACCCAAACCTGGGTCAGCTTTTACTGCACAAACCAGCAATACTGCTAGTCCCAGCTACAGAAACAGATCAAAAAAAGTCTAATACCACATTTAAGAGAGCACAATCACCATCTGACAGGAAAAACAATTACTTTTTTTTCTGAATATAATAAAATGCAGAATATATGGAAGAATGACTTACAGAAATTATTTTATCATGCATTACCTTCTTGATTTGTATGTCTGTAGGCTCCTCTTAGATCAGAAATTATATTTTTTATGAGAAAGAAGCAATATATACAGTAGACTGGCATTTGGTTTTGTGCTAAGCCAGAAACTCAAGAAAAATTACTTACAACAAATATAACTTAATCAATTGTTATGACTCTCCCCACTCCCCAACACAGTGCTAAAAGCTTTTATTCTCATAAATCCTGTGCATATAAAGTGCAAAAGATTAAAAAATTGGT
Organism: Coracopsis vasa; assembly: GCA_026283785.1. NCBI lineage: Eukaryota > Metazoa > Chordata > Aves > Psittaciformes > Psittacidae > Coracopsis > Coracopsis vasa. The sequence goes on from JANHGB010049418.1 coordinate 18,475, forward strand.
TTTCAAAAGCCTGAATATGCTATGCAAAAGATAGTTTAGGACTAGTGACATGCACAAAAACATGACTGATGTGCCCAGAAGATGGGGGGAGTTCAAGACTAGTTAAGGAAGGTGAGAATTTAATTAAAAGTACCTAAAAGTGCCAACTTTAATGAGCTAATACATCTAATAATTCACAAAGAAAGATAAAAATTTAGACATTTAATATGGCTGGAGAGTTCTCTTCAGTATTTCCAAATCTTTCTACAGACCACAAGAAGAGTCTCACTGCTCTCACAGAGTTCAAAACCGAAAGAAACGTCTAACCTTTAAGTGGGAATTCAAAATTACACAACTTTCCTGACAGATCTCTAGAACGCATACATCACACACAGATTTTTGCTGTTGTTTAATAGGATGCTATGAAACATAGACACCCTTTGTGATCACAGCAATAATACAGTTCTGTTTCAAAATGGCCAGATTTTGCTTGAAAGTAGTAAAATATGTAGCAAAATTGAAATAAATTCGGTAGGTCGTAATAGCTGGGAAAAAAAGAAATGGAGTGATGCAACAGCCACTAAGGAGCGATGAAGCAGCCACTAAAGAAGAGCCACCTTGTGCATGTATGGTCAAAAAAAGGCTCCTTTCAACCACAAAGCCATGGCTACTGATGTGGAGTCTGATCAATAAGAAACCAAGCCAGGATCTCTCTTCTGGTAGTCCAAGAGGTGTAGCAAAAGTCACAGGTCAGTTTGAGATGGGCAAGAGATGGGCTGTACCCTATTGAGATGGGCTGTACCCTATTGATACATATGATTATCCAGCTGAAAGCACATCCCTCTTCAGCCAGACTTGTACCTGCTTCGCTGCACGGTGCATTGGTTGACTGATGTACATGGGCAGACTGGAAAGAGCGCTGTAGATTTACAAGATTTAATATAAAAGCTCTTTTAACATGAATGAAGACAAGCTCTCTCCTGAACTCTGTGACTTTCTAGACCTGGCTCAAGAACAGGTGTTTTTTTCTCAGATACTTGATTCAGTAAATGATATAGATGAGGAATGAGTCCCCCCTGGTGGCCTAGACAGACAGACACATGGGGAACCTCTCTATTCTCTCCTGTTCCTTATTGCACAAGACTATCACAATGCTTTAAAAAAATCCGTTTAACTAGGCTCCATTTTAAAGCAATCTGGCTTGCTAATGGGAAACTAGGAACAATAAGTGCTACTGGTATCAGAGCTAAAGTTTCACTTATGACCATGATTATAAAGTCTACAACCTTGACCATTGTGTCTGGTCAAATTGTCCTTAAATCAAAACAACCTCAATAATTTTAAAATCTTTTCAACAAATTCAGTTTTAGATGCTGTGGCTTTTGATGCCTGTATGGATTGTCATTCATAGAAGTAACCTCTTGTGATGCTCACTGAAGCCCCAGACTAGTGGACTAGAGGTGTGAGGAGTCTCCTCTGTCCCTTTCAGGTCATTATGAAGATCACTGGTGAAGAAGGATATAAAGGTCTATATATTTTACTTTTACTAAATAACCTTTATTTACTATAATCTTTTTCTTACATATCGTGATACAGAAGGAAGATGAAAAGAAGAGAAACAGAAGTGGAAAGAGCTGCACAGTAGTGTTACTTTACTAGAGTTTTGTGACAATTTACTTCATTAATTTTCATTTATTTTTAAATCCTTTGCATTTGTATTTAGCATTTGTATTTGCATTTGCATTTGTATTTAGCAGGGACCAACTCTTATATTCCATTAACAGTACATGAAACAAATCCAAGTCTAGAGAATTTAGGACTTCATACCTATGACTTTTCATTGTGTCTACAACCGAGATGCTGAGAGTAAAATTTCAACTCCAAGCCTCCTCACCAACTTGTGGCTAAAATCATAGAATCATAGAAGAAATCCTTCAACTAATTAATGATATTTTTATCTTCTTTCTCAAGACATCTAAAAAGTGCTTAACTTGTGATTGTTTTTCAAAATAATCACTTTGTAATTGGGTTGTTGGCTGCAGATGAGTACTTTGACCAGATAAGCACTTAAAAGTCGCTGAAATCTCCCTTTGGACAGATTTATAATATACATTATCATAATATCCCATCACAGAAAAATAAATAACAGGATACCAGTACAGCAGATGAAAGTACTCCATTTCAAAGTGTTAGTCAGACAGAATTAAAAATTATGCCCTAGGTCTTGGCATGTACCAAAACCTCTTGTTAATGGAAAACTCTTTTAAGATGTTAGACACGTTTTTTCAATAAAGAGGCAATAATAATTTAATTTTCCTTGCAGGACCATTTGCAACAGTTTTTGAAGTAGATCTTTATGCAGCTGAAGGCAGACATGTTTATTACTTCTGATCCTAGGTTTAGGGTTGCTGCTGAAGACACTCCAATATAAATGGGTTATAGGTAAGGCATAAGGCATGTATTCACAAAACAGAAACACGCACAGCAATCAACATGAATAGAAAATTGTAGCAGTTCATGGATAAATCTCTCTTATCAAATCCTCTCATCCCATCTTTGACAATGTTTATAGTGGAAGTAGAAAGTCATGCCCAGGAGTACTAGGAAGCGGCAGAGGAGTCAGCTCCTCTACACACAGCTGATGAACTGCTTGAGAGTGCCAGGGGAATCCAGCCCAAGAGCAGTGCACCAGCACATAGCCAATGGTGAGCTGGTAGCATTTGAGTAAGAAACCAAATAGCTGTGGAAAGAAAAAGTGATGTGCATTATTCTGAATATATTTTTAAATGCTGTTTGCACTTTGGCTTAGTGGTTTGATTTGAATGTATCACATTAAATCACTGGAGACTATTAAAGTGAAGCAAATATACACCATGTGGTATCCTGCAGAAACAATTACATTGGAAATATTTCTGCCTGTTGCCAGTAGGCTTACAGTTTATTCGTTCCAAGACATATTTAGGATTAAAGCTTATAGTTTTATACTAAAGTACACATTAAACTATTAAAGCTGTCAAAAAGAAGAGAAAGCAGAGGGGGAAGGGAGACGAAAGGGTTGTGTCCTACCTGAGGCTGTCAGAAAGCACACCACATCAACACTGTCCACCCTGCTATTCCAGAAATGGAGACAGCTGGACATGTTTTACAGCCGTTTGCTCTTGTTCTCTGTTCTTCCCTGCTTAAAATAGCTGCTTGCTGAGGTCTCTATAGCTGTGGGATAATCTTATTACTATGGATCCAACCCCTAGCTAGCACACTTGTCCCATTTCTCAGGGGGCTGTTGCAGGTCACGTTGTACATGAGAGCATGAAGAAATCCATGGTATGACCACAGAACTCCAAAGCAATCAAATTGCAGCAGCTTACCAAGTTTCCACCTAGTAAGTTATACTGAGCAACTGTAATAATTCACGTGTGCTCTTAATTTTTATAGCACAAACAGAATTTCAGGAAGTTTCCAGCACCTAAGTTAGGCCCTCACAGTACCATGCAAATATCTACAGATTTTCTTCATCTTTGCCGGTGCGATGATTTTGGTTTGTAATAAAGCAAGCTCCAGAGACATTAGTTACCTTCTAATTCTAGAGAGTGTGGTTAAGAGTGTGAAATACCTCAGAACTTTGAAGATTTCTCTTTGAAGTATCAAAAGGGGATAATTATCTCATCAGAAATTTTTACGTTTGCAAGGAAAGGCTGAGGGTTGTGGGATAATTTAATTTAAAAAATAACGTTAAAAAATGGCAAGAAGCATTGTACTTCCTAATTACGAACAGATAGAGATTAATGAATAACATTGCGGACAAAGTCAAAAACTTGAGAAAAATGGGGAGGGACACTGCCAAGAAAATAGCACGTACTCAAAGGCTGAAAATTAAAATTCACACGTATCCTGCCTGCTTCCCTAGGAAAAAGGTCATCTATAACCTTTTGTGAAAGCTTCTAAGGCTGGAAAGGGATAGGAAGCATATGTCTAGGAAAGAAGTCTGAGCCATTTTATACATTCCTGTCCTTCACAGTAGATTAAGCGGAACTGGTACCAGGCTAAGATGGTACTGGAAAGGCTGCAGGAGCTGGCAGCCTTCGTAGTAGGTGTAGCCTTGCAAATAAGATAGCTTGTAAATCAGACATTTTAGAAGACTGGGCTTCTACATCAGTATTTCCTTCAGAATCTCCAAGTGTTGAGGACATTCTCTAGGTCTTATAAATTAATTGTTTATTCCACGTTGTACACAAGTTACCTACACCCAAAGAAACAACAGCAGCTTCCAGGGATGACAATGCTAGCAGGCAGTAATACTTCTGCAATTAGAGCTATTTTTCACCAGGGATATAAATCGGGAAAAAAAAAAAAAAGGAAAAAAATAGTTCACAAAATTAGTAAGATTGTGAAGGATGTGGAGGCAACATAACCAAGCTTTGGGAATTACTTGATAGCAATCTATTTATTGAAACACTCACAGTACAGTCACTTCTCTTGCAGAATTTGTTAGTACCGAGAGAGCATGTTTTGGTTTATGCACATTTCCTGGCTTAGAAGGACAATCAAGAACTGCAGTTTCCCACTTGGAACTACACTCTGTGCACTATGAAATATCTGCATTAAGACAAACTGTTCAGAATGTAAAGTAAAACAGAAATTCATCTGGAAGTCTTTTTGAGTTACATTTCCATTCCTTTATTTTGTTTCTAACATGAAAAACAAATGACAATTGTTTGAATACTACAATTTTGGATCCTTCTATTGCAAACTCTTATGTCCTCTTCTTTCTGTACTCGGCATTTAAAGATGAAGTTAACTTTATCCGCAAGCACAAAAAGGAGAGTAAACACATCTGACATGGAAAGATTATTTTTAATTATGTGCAAACCATGATTTCAATGAGGACAAGTAGTACAACCAAGTGGTCAGAATTGGCCTCATGTCTTCAATAGGATTTACCGAATTTTTAGTTACATATTATTGTTACCTAAGGAGTGATACTGGCTTAATGGAGCTAGAGCAGGCTTTTAAAATTATACCTGTTCCAAACCAAAGGAACTGCCTCAAAAATATCTGGATGGGATGATTCGCTTTTTAATTACTCAGCAAGTACACTGAGAGCAGTCTCAACAGTCAGGAAAATAAAAGTTAAAAACACGAATGGCTTAATATGATCTATAGTGTCATCCTATGATGGGAACCTGCAGTAATAGTCTTGGAAGACATTTAGACTACTAAATACATTTTTTTAGCTAGAAGTTAGGAAACATCTGGAAGGGTAGCAATAAGTATTTTCATTTGCAGTATCAGGATGACTTAATTAGTAGCAAGATTTAGTTATTACAAAGGTCACTGTTAATACAAAAGGATTAATTTGAATTTTGCTGCCTTTTTTTTAGTTCAGCAATTTTTAAGCCTCAAAATATTATGGCCCTTCATTATTTGAAAAAAGGTACCTGTCAGTTTATGTGACAAACTTCTCCTTGGACTAAAAATATTTAAATCCAATTTCTGCATTCTCAGACTGCAGAACTAACCAGTCTAGTCACACAAAAAAGACCTAATCCTCTTTTTACTTGAGCTAAAGGTGGCTTTCCCTGGAGTGCTTAAAATCAAGAGGTATGTTTTCAAAGGCACAAGTCATAAACAGCACTCTACAGGAGATTCCCTTCTGCTTCCCCACCTTACATGTTAACAGAATCCATTTTAACAACCAGCTGCTAGTATTTTCTTAAAGTCAGTTCAGATACAGCATCTGTTTACTATGGCATATGCACAGAGCAAATCTTATGCTAAGGCGCTTTCCCTCCCAACAAGAGAAAGGCTTCTTTCTAGCTCTTGATCTCTGGGGTCAGGGCTGCTCAGAGTGGGGCTCTACATCAAGAAACCATTGAGAAGCTGTGAGTAGCTAGAGATTATGACAATACAGTCATTCTCCCTATCTTCTCCAAAGGCCTGCAGGTCTGTAGATGGAGGCTGTAGGAGGAACCAGCAACAATATCTGTTTACTTTCTGAAGACCCCTCCTGGCTACAGATGCTCTCACAAGGCAAAGTGAAATTCATTTCCATTCCCTTTATACCACCAGCAGCATTGATGAAAAACCCTGGTCTTTTTGGATTAAGGATAATTAATCTTTAAAGCTTAAAAGCTTAACTATGTACTTGACAGGTAATGAGTACTGCTGATTCTTCTTACAGGAACTGTTCTCTTTGCAATGGAGATGGTGAAACTGCTGCACAGCCCATGTGATTTACAGTTCTCCTGGATAGGTAACAATAAAAACAAGCCAAGAACAAAGAAGCACAAGACAGATCTAAGCTTTTTTTTCTTTTTCTTTTACTATGTTTTGTGTCGTTAACTCTGAAGAAACCCTCACATCATTTTTAAGTTTAAAAAAATGTTTTGGGTTTTTTTATACATTCCAAAAATGCATTGGGGAAACTCTAGCTATCTGACACTCAAGAAAGTGTAAGAGGATTTTACATTCTTTCCTATTTATAGCATGGCACCGCGAACAATGATAGTGACATTCATTATCTTCAAATTATTTCTTTTCACTGGCTTCATTTTCTTCCTCTAAGTTAAAATAAAAGGATTTGTCATAGCCCATGAGATGGTTAAAATCCTGAGGATCTGGGAAAAGTGTGGGATTAACAAGCATTGATTTCGTTTTAGCATAAAATGTTGTAAACATCTTGGTGATGTCTGGAATCTTTACATCTTTCTGATGGAAAACAGTTGCTTTTTCTGCCAAGATTGCATTGTAAGTAATGGCTGTGTATGTGTCCATTTCATCTTTATAATAGAGTCGAATCACGTAGCCTTTTGTAAGGACATGCAACGTAACTGGAGTTACAAATGTAAAAAACCCGATCACCCCATAGAAAGCAGCTTGTATAAACAGACTTTCAAATCCAATACCAGTTTTGAACATGAGGTATGGCATCATGAATAGGTTGAATATGCTGGTGGAGTAAGAGAAAAACTTCACACCTACATAAAAGAAAACAGAAAGAAAACAAAAGTTAATACTTATAAGTAACGTTTTCTCTATAATTACAGATGTTCTGCTATTGGGTATTGATTGTATTACTTGAATCACTGCAGTTACTGCAAATTCAGGTCCCTTTTTTTTAAGCTCACAAAGAAGCCATTGGAAGTTTAATCTTGTCTTTTTGCCACTGTTATGGTTCATTTACATGTTCATGCTGGGTTTATCAAAGCTGGTAACTGGCTCTATTTCTGTGACGAACTCAGCTACTAGCACATATTATGCACATCTATTAAGGTTTTACTTCACAGACATGAAACTGATTTCAAAAGAAACTTGATCCAGTCATGGACAGACATAATGGTAAACATCACAAACACAACTGGGAATTTCTCTCCTCACCAGTAACCAATGTTGACACTTAGTGTGCATTACAAAGAAGCTTGCCTGGTCTCCCACCATGCCCAACTTGGAAACCCTATGTTAGTCAATATTAACAGGTACTCCACAGTCATCTTGCAGGCAGCCTCAATGGCAATAACCAGTACTGTGGATAACCCATGGTCCTTAAGCAACCATTAGATCGAGTAGTCTAAAGCACTTTGGTTATTAAGTAAGTGTGTTAAGGCATACTTCCTCCTTACTTAAAATACATTTTAAAAATGCATATCAGAAAACATCCAGCAGGTTACTTTTCACTAGGGCTTTGTAAAATTAACTGGTCAAAGAAAGATCAACAAAGTCTCATCACAGGTAGTGCATTTCATCACAGTATCTGTCTACTTCAGTAACACTTCAGTAACATTTAAAAATATACAGAATGCAAACAGCAGTTACAGCCAGTCTTTGTTTGCTACTGGGCTGGGTAACACTCCAAAAGCTGCACGGGAAACAGAAAGAAGCTGCGGAGTTACAGAGATGCAACTCCTAAAAATGTACCTACAGAACTCTCTGCACACCCAAGTGTAGAAGCAGAAACAAAGTACCACCACCACAATTTTTCCTGTACAGAGGATCCAGGTTTTAACAGGGGTGGAAAAGAGAACACTCACTTTTACAATGTTTGATTTTAAAGTTATCAAACACTGTTAAATAATTATTTTTTTTTTTTTTTTAAAAAGGCAATACAAATAATTTCAAGTTAAATACCTAACACCGCCTTTGCCAAATTTCCTTTATAAACTAATCTTCCGTGTTCTGGGTGATCATGAGGGGTGGATGTGCTGAGGCTGCGAACAGCCAGTCCTTGGAGAGATGTAACCTGAAAGATGAAAGCAGTACATGGCCAAACAACATCAGCACCAATCTGGACTTTATAATACATATATATGTATATAGCACACTAGGTTCCTCCTAGACTTGAACCTACTCTGAGCATCTCAAATTAGGGATTAAAGTTATGTTATACTACAAATCACACCACAAAGTCGAACTATTTCTTGACTGTTTTCGTAATGCTCCATGTAGATATCCCATGAAAGCATTTAATACTTGCAAGCCCACTGACGAACACTCAGCTTGCCATTATTTCACATAATTTTTTCACATAATTATTTCATTATTTTCACATATCATTTCACTTTTCACAAATCATTTCATTATTTTCACATAATTATTTCCACGCCTGCCAGGCCTCCGTCTGATCCCAAATAGCCCTGAGGAGGACCTAAGTTCCCTATTTAGATCCCCATTTTCCGGGCAGAAAAAGCCGTGATCCCAGGACTGCCGCCCTGCCCCCGGCCAGCTCCTCCCGGGGAGGGCAGCAGGGCCGAGTCCCCGCACCATACTTTCATGTTCAGTGTTCAGCTTCTACTTCAAAGGTGCCTACTTGAGTCACTTCAGCACAGCAACTGCTTTGCTGG
>JANHGB010049419.1:0-37219 GCA_026283785.1 Coracopsis vasa
GGTGTATCCCTGAAGCTTGGGAAAGTCCCGAGGAGTTATGAACAGAAATAACTTTCAGGAGGCAAGAACTGCAAGATGAGGAACTCGGACTTGTGCTACAAAACTTGGCGCAGAAAGCAAAAACCAATTAGGTATAATGATAAGGTGTGTGAACGGCTATAGTTGCCTAATCATTTGGCTGCTTGCCCTATGTGTGTGCTGCTGAAAAGAGTATAAAAAATATGAAAGCGGAGAATAAAGATGATGATTTGAACTTGCACGTCTTGTCGTGTCCGTCTCAACAGCGACATCTATTTATGTTTCTTTTCACTAGGAAAGGAAGGATATATTTTTTATTTTCACATTAAATGATGGTTACCTCCTGATTCAAGTGTGTCACATTTAAGCATATTTATTATTTTTATACAATTAAAGAAAACATTTTAAATAATTTAATGTCTTTTGAGTAAACTATATTAGGATTAATATCTGAATCAAACTTCTTTGTGATTCACTATATCATGCTATGTGTTCTGTTGTTCCAATTTTTCCGCCTTAATCTTGATGTTTTTTTAAATGTTAGTACTTTGTACTTGCAGAATAGGTACGGGGGGGAAAAGAGAGGGAGAGTGAAACGAAAGATGACCCAGCCCTCTCTTCCTTGCCAATATTTTATAATTTTTAAAAGTCTGTAGAATCTAAGAATGTGTCAACATGAAAATAGGTGCTGGATCTATTGTGATCCTTCTACATATCAACAGTCAGAGTGCTAAAATGGCACGTGCCATAGTCAAAATTTTAAATATAAATTATTCAGTCCTTCTTTTGTGTTCCAGTATCATCACAATGGTAATGGATAGGAAAATCAGCAGAGGTTAGGTAGAAGTAAAGCATGAAGTCCTTTGTTATATTTAGGAATTAGATGTTTTACGTGAACTGGCTCCTCACTGAGATGTTGACATAGAGAACGTGGAAACAGTGCTGGCATGTGGGCTCTCAAGAATTTTTTGGTATTCAGCTTTAATAGACAATAATTTTCAGTTGTAAAACTTACATATATACCATTAACAATAGACATATAAAGCATTTATCATGTACCTTGATAAGTTTTCCACATGGTGATGTTAATTAAAAGTAGCATCTGCCTAAGGAACTCACTAGGTATTTTGGAATCATATCCGAAGGAAAACACAGTGCAATATCACAGTATTGCTGAGTATACTGAACTGGGCAGATACTGAACACTCTGAACATTCTATATGAAAAGTTTTAGGAATTTATTAAAAAACGTATACCTGATGGCTAATTCCTCACAAACACAAAAAAAGAAGGAGCAAAAGACAGAAAAACCTCTGTATAGATATTTTGGTTTTATTTTGAATATTTTTCAATATGATGACAACAACAATTTCTGTCTTTTATTCTATAAACAATTTCAAAAATAGAAAAGCAATTAAACTTCTCAACTTACTAGTCTTTTCTTTTTCCCTTTGCCAGGAAAGTTTGATTTTTCTTTGTTTTGCATAATTTTATGAAAAAAAACCCCAAACACTTGCTACCAGATTATCAAGCAGATAGTTGAGTTCAGACCTCAAAATAACAAGTTTACAACACCATCTTCAGTCCTGAAGGCAGTAGATGACATTATCTACAATGTTATTACTAACAGAAGTCTGCCAGATCTTAATTTCCTTAAAGGAAATTATACAGTGTATTAAAGGTCATATGAAAACTGCCTTGCTGAGTCTCAGATGCTCTATTTCGTGCTGTATCATCACATATATTTTGTTATCCAGCAAACTGTGCAAATAAATAGTGCTTGGTGTCTGTGAGTATTTTCTGCTCTCTTGCTCTATGCTCTATTCAAACAAACAAGCCAATGTGTTAATAATCTTGGCTCTGTCAATAGTGCAAAACTATTTAATAGTCTTTTCATGTGGAAGCTGTTGTCCGATCATTAATCATGTTTAGTTACACCTGAAATTATTTTGTCATATATTTAATATGCCAGTTTTATTGCACTGACTGCTCTCAGGAGGTTTATAATAGTGAGTAAAGCAATGTTGGTTATTGCACTCCTTTCCTGATTGCCTCAATGTCAACGTGATCAAAGGAGATGTTGGGAAATGTCAAAGTTTCCGTAAGTGTAGAAAGTTTTAATTAGGATTTGCAAACCTTTTAAAAACTTTAGATTTCAAAAGTCAGAACTCTATTTCTCTCCAGGCCCAGAAAAAATAACCTTTCATTAATAGCCATTGCTTTTTGTGCCAGTATAAATAATTTACAAAGGTGGTATGTGGTACAGATACCACTTGTTTATAGATGAGCACGTGTGTCCATGTATGTTGATCTTTGCTGTTAAGTTTTTCTCTCTTTTCCTTTTGCAAGCTTCTTTACAAAGAGCTGATAGCAGTTTATTCAGTGACTGATGAAGTAAAATAATTGATCACACTTGGAACACTGACATTTAGTCATGTTGAAAAACAAAGATTGAGGGGAGATTCTGATGCAAGAAAGTATTAGCTTTACACTGCATGTTGCCTTTTCCTACTCACAGCAGGGCCTCAATGGATTTTGGGTTCTTTACTGAAGAGGCCTCACATTTTTTGGGCAGCAGTGTAAAAGTCAGCACATTTATTTTGTAAAGAAAGAATCACTCAGTCAGTCCAGATCATTGCTACAGTATGTAACAGATCTCTCAAGAGTGACATTTGAAAATGAAAACCAACATTCATGAACACTCTTGTTTCAAGCAGGCTTTGCAGAGATGTTGTCCTGTCACATTTTATAATACTGTGCAATATAGACGTATCAGTCCACCAAGGACCTTAGTGTAATTTCTCCTACTCTGAAACTCAAGCGTCTGATGCTTGGGCTACTGTAGTTGCAGTCTGGATTTGATTTCAGCTTCCATGGTCTGATGGTCACAAGGGCTTAGGAAGTTCCTAAAAATCCACTGTCCATTACCTCAGAGCTTCTTTGGAAGTTGTGACTAGAATAGGTCAATATAGAAGTATCAACAGATTTATATTCTTTCAGACTGGGTGGTTAGAATGGAAAGCACAGAGGATGATCTCCCACATTATTTGTAACTCTATAGCTTCTGATCAGAAAAAAGTGAAAGGCTTGAAAGAAACGGATTTATCAGATCAGTAGCACAGACAGCTTTATCTGTAGTGCTCGATGTAATGAAGGATAATTTTTAACAAATTTGCTGATAAAATGAAATTAATTTTCCTATTCATGTACTTAAGGAGTCCGATGAGGACATTTCAGTGGATTTTGTTTGATTTCTCTTTGTTTAGGTTCTTCAAGGTACAGTTTGTCTTTTCACTGACAAACTTCACTCAATATATATCTATATGAGAACAGCATTTATTGAACTGGTTGTATGTAAATGTCTTTCATGGAAAAGAATTAAAGTGCAACTGATTCTACATTCTTTTCAGCATTTTCTATGAGGCAAATACCTGTGTCCAGCAAGTGCCTGGCTTCCACAGATATGGTAGCAGTTGTGTCTATTTAAAAAAACCCTGGCAGGATCTATGGTTAATCTTTCTTTCTTGCCAAAAGCAATTTAAGAAATTTAATGGACTTCTGACATTTTTAATGTTCTTTAATTCGTATCAGTTTGTTTCAGGTAAGTTAAATATATTTAATGCAGCACAAATGTGTCCTGACAGAGTTGTGTCTGACCCTGTCAAGGTTCGATTGGAGAAAACCCCAGTGCCGGACCTTGTTTCAGTTTGTGGTCCCAAGAGTGAAATTAAGACACAAATGAGGTCAAATACTGTAATCAATTAGTAAGTTTATTAATAAAATACAGTTATAAAAAAGTAAAATTATTGTAATAAAGGGGATAGTGATAGGACCAATTGGAAAAAAGGTAGAAAATGAAGCGAGGATTCAGGATGCAGACAGAGAGAAAGAGAGAAGAGGGAGCAAGAGTCACCACCATGGATCCAGCGGTGTCCCAGGGATCTGTCGTCATCATCAGTGGTGGGTGTTCTTCAGGGTTCATAGCTGGTATGGGAGCAGAGCGTCCCCCAGGAGTCCATAGTGGTCGTCAGAGGTGGGTGTCCTTGTGGAGACGTCCTTCTGGAGTCATCCCCTTGAAGGTACCCTTTGGAGTGTGTCTCATGGCGTTGCCCGCATGGCAATGTCTCATGGAGGGTATCCCTCAGGGTCTGTAGTAGTCATAGGTAGAGACTGTCCTCACAGAGGTATCCTCTTGGAGTCATCCTCATGGCAATGGCTCCCTGGTGATGTGCCTCTTGGTGATGTGTCTCTTGGTGATTACCTTTTTCCCTTTTGTAAAGAGTTGTGGGGAGTACCTCTGCTCTTCATGTCTCATATTATGTGTTCCTGGAGGACCAGTTCCCCTGGACTTGCAGCCAGCTCTTTGACTGCATGTGTCTGCACACACGTGTCTCCAGCAATTCTTGGGGTAATACCTTACACCAGTCTTAGGTAAAAGAGCAAAAAAAGGCAAAAGCATCTTAATCTCAGCTCTTTCCCAATCATCCATCAGGCAATGGATGGAGGAGTCCCAGTTCAGCTTCTCACACCCCTCTCCCAGGCAATGGATATTGGAGTCTTCTCTCAACTCCTCCCACCCATCTCTGAGACAAAAGATAGGTGGATTTCCATCTCAGCTTCTCAGACCAATCTTTGAGACAATGGACAGTGGAGTCTGATTTCAGATCAGTCTCTCACAACGTGGTAGGATTATTGTAGGAAACAGGCTGCTTGGTTTGGAAGCATAAAGTTTAGATAGTGCTGCTTCCACTATTGTATAGCCTGTTATACTTCTTGACCTGTTTAGGCAGGGTGATACTGTCCTCACACTGATATTTCAGGTTAGAGCTAAAATACTAGGGCTTATTATTATACAAAGACTTAGATGAAAAATGCTCTTCTAAAGGTATTACAGGAAGAATCACTTCTGGTCATCTTCAGTTTTGTATCTAGTTTTGTATCTAGTTTTCTGCAGTATGCTGTCACTTGCTTTATGTGGCAATTGTTATTTTAGGAAAGTTGGGGTACTTATATAATTATATAATGGTTAGGGTTGGAAGGGACCTTAAAGCTCATCTACTTCCAGCTCCTCTGCCCTGGTCAGGGACGCCTTCCACTAGACCAGGTTGCTCAAAGCCCCATCAAAAATGAAATCCATGTCTCTCCAGTTTAGAAAAAAGGATGTCATGCAGGACAGTGTCAAATGCATTGCACAAGTTCAGATAGATGTCACTTGCTCATCCCATATCCACCAATGCTGTAACCCCATTGTAGAAGGCCACCCACCAAATTTGTTAGGCACAATTTGCCATTAGTGATGCCATATTTGCTGTCGCAAATCACCTCCTTGTTGTCCATGTGTCTTAGCATAGTTTTTCGTGGGATACGATGCATGATCTTGCCAGGCACAGGGATGGGAATGACTGGCCTGCAGTTCCCTGGCACTTCCTTTTCTTCACTTTTTAAAAATGGGGGTGTTTCCCCTTTTCCAATCCATGCGACAGCAGACTGCGACAGCTTATCAAATAGGGTGGTTAATGGCTTAGCAACTTCATCTGCAAGTTCCTCAAAACTGCGGATGCATCTCATCAGGTTCCATGGACTTGTGCACCTTCAGGTTACTTAGATGGTCTCAAACCTGATCTTTTTTCCTACAGCAGGCGGTTCTCCATGCAACCAGTCCCTGCCTTTGCCTTCTGCAGCTTGAGCAGTGTGGCTGGTTGCCTGTGAAGACTGAAACAAAAAACTCTGCTATTTATTCCCAAGTAGTCAAATACAAACCTACTGTGGTAATGGCAAAAAGCCAGTGTCAATTAATAGATATTATACTTGAGAGTTGAGGAATACCTTCCTATATTGAGCATTTGTTAAATTAACATTTGTAAGCATGTTTCTTCCCAGGACAAAAGCTACCAAGTGGTTGTTTTTGCATCTGTGCCCTTTGCTCTTTCAAGTACTTATTCCTTGCTGCTTTACGCCTACTTATGTTCCTGCAGTCTCTGGCTTTAATCAGCATAGTCCTCTATTTTGATGTGTTTTCAAATCCTCTCTTAGACTGTGAAGTGATGTAATGATGCAGATTACATACCTCAGGATGGCTGCTTAGTTAAAAGAGGTGTAGGTCTGGCCAGCCTTACAGTGAGTGCTTTGCCACAGAGATCATTTTCAGTATAAGTGATGGGTTATTGCTCATGTAGTAGCAGAAGCAGAATAAATGGCGTATGTTGCTCTGAGCTTACTGCAGGTATAGGGTGAAACAAATTAAGCTTCCATCAGGTATTGGTGAAACTGTTGCAGCTTTTCCCTTTATCCTTGAACAAATCTAAATATTCCTTCCCTTTTCCTGATAGTATTTTTTTTTTCCTCCATCACTAACAGCTATATATAAGGGTTTGTTTGTTTGGGTTTTTTTATAATTATTCTGATTAGCTATGTTCTTTCCCTAATTTCTTTCTCATTTTCTTGAAAACTTTTGGTGGAAATGCAGACCTTTCATAGTGATTTTTTTCATTATTATTATTGCTTTCTTTTTTTCAGTTACCTTTTGCCTGGCATTTAGTTGATGTACAGGTTGAAAGTTACTGTATTTGCAACCCACATCCCCAACTCCAAAACAGCTGTATCAACAAAAATCTGTGCTGTGCATATGACCTTGTAAGCATGTGAACATATAACTGGAGTTGATAATTTCTAGCTAGCCAAAAGGCACCAATTCATGTCTAAAAGAGTTATTGATAATGCTAAATGTGTGTTGCCTATGTAGGCACAGATGTTAGTTTCATTTTATATTGTGTGCAAGCATTTAATACTTACAGATTTTATGTGTAAGTATTGGTATTGTGTACCTGAACTTGCAAAGCTGTATTAGAAATTCTAATTGTGCTAACAGCAGTGAAAGTGCAAAAGTGTGGGATGGTCAAGTCAATAAATTTCCGAGATGCTGGGTTTAGATAGTCTGTTACTGAGGACTGTCGTGCTGCACCTAGCTTATGTTTCATTTGCATTACCCAAGCTGGTTTTAGCCTGCATACGTGTATGCATGCTGCAGTGATATGGTGAATTTAGTGCAGATGAAGTGTGGCAAGAGAGGTTTTGTTTTCTGCTAGTATTTGGTGGTTTTCTGCTCTTTCCCAATCAATGCTGATAATTCACAGATTCGGTTTGTTACAAACCTAGTGTAAGGTTATAAATGGGTCCTTAGTCCAAAATTAGAAAAATAATTTTAAGTAATTATACAAGAAGCATCTGTTTATAGTCCTTTTATAATTCTCTATAGTGAAATACATACCTTTCTTCATCTCCTACTAAAAGATGCATAAGTATAGAAAGACGGATTGAGACTTAAGTAACAAGTGAAACCATGTTTTAGGACTGTTCTACAGAAAATGTAAGCTGGTTTCTAAGACGGAAGTTACCCACGACACCAAGCTCTTCTGCTTACTGTTGCCTGAGAGCACACATCTCCGTGTTCCCACTGGACAACATGTTTACCTCAAACAAATCATTGCAGGTAAGAAAAATTAAGAGTGTTAACAATGTATATATTAATATAAATCCCTTTATGTAATCTTGGGAGAATGCCAAGTCCATGGCAACTGATTCCCTGGTCGTAGTTAGAAAGTCTCTGCTTCCAGGATCACAGTCAGTGCTTAGTAATGAGCAGACTGGATTAATACTGCTGTAAAGATAACTGTTAAAGTGGATAGTACTTACTGCTGACTTTACCAGCTCTTCTTTCAACTCCCTTTAAAACAATCTCTCTACTGAAGTAGTGCTGTTCATCTTTGGTGGGTGGGGGGAAGCTCATTGTATATGTGTTATATACGATTATCCAGTTCCTTTTAGTTTACAGCTTTTTTGGCATGTGGAGGGTAATGTTGCAATTTTGCCCTTTTTTTTTTTCTCTTTTTTTTTTCTTCAAAGGGATTTATAGTAGTCCTGGTAACACTGCTTTACATTCCAGTTGTATATTAGTCATAACATGAGGTTGTGAGAAAAATACATCTTGAAAAAGCATTGTTTAAGTGTTATTCTTTCAAATTTTGTAAAAGGTGAACTTAAAATGGGAGGTCAAAGAAATATCTGGTTTCTTTTCTTAAGGATAATTTTTAATATTTGCATACTAATGGTTATGCTGGTCACTGTATGTCGCATTGAAGGGGGGTTTTACCCCAAACATTTATGTTCAGTGGGTCTGTCAAGGTCCCAGGAAAGGTGAGACCCTTGAGCCTGATTAGCCTGTTGGAGCCCTCTGCAAGTGCTCCACTGGACAGCATGCTGTATTGAAGGGTGATTTGACTGTCCTGCGTGGGGATTCGTGATAGTGGACTCGCCCATCAAGTTAATTACTCAAGTTCCCAGAAACTCACACAAAATAGGTCTCAGATGAGAATTTTTATTATACAAATTTCTAACTGATTGAGGTTCAAATATTGCAGTTGACAGTATACTAACTGCAAGAACAAGTGTGAAATAACTTTAACAAAAGCCAGCTAAAGTTAGTCATTAAGCACATTAGAGTATAGTTCTTAGCCACTAAGCATCCCTATCACCTCAGGGAAGGGTCTTTGACCTGGGGTGTGATTTTTAGTATTATAATGAGAGTATAATGAGGATGGTTCATCTAAAGGACACCCTAATCATTTTTTTCTACACATGAAGTCACAGGCAGCCAAGAAGGCCAACAACATCCCAGCCTGTGTCAAATAGGGTGGCAAGCAGGACCAGGGAAGTAATAATCCTGCTATAGTTGGCATTGGTGAAGCCGCGCTTCGAACGCTGTGTTCAGTTCTTGGTCCCTCACTACAAGAGAGAATGAGGTGCCAGAGCAGGTCCAGAGAAGGGCAACAAAGCTGGTGAGGAGCCTGGAGCACAAGTCTTACAAGAAACGGTTGAGGGAATTGGGATTGTTTAGTCTGTAGAAGAGTCGGGGGGACATTATTGCTCTCTACAACTACCTGAAAGGGAAGGCAGAGAGAAGAGACAGATGGTCTCTTTTCTCAAGTAACAAGTGATAGGACAAGAGGTAGTAGCCTCAAGCTGCACCAGGGGAGGTTTAGACTGGATATTAGGAGAAAATTCTTCACCGAAAGGGTGATCAGGTATTGGAAAAAGTTGCCCACGGACGTGGTGGAATCACTGTCTCTGAAAGTGTTCAGTAACCATGTAGATGAGCCCCTTAGTCAGCATGGTTTAGTGGTAGGCATGGCAGTCCTGGGGTAATGGTTGGACTTGATGATCTTAAAGGTGTTTCCCAACCTAGTTGATTCTATGATGTCCATGTGTCAGGAAGTACTTGACTTCAAGGGCAGTCATTCCTTATTAGAGGTTCATCAGTCCTGTTTTCTTAATCCAGGTACACAAGGCTAGAGCTTCCTCTCCTGCTATCAAGTCTCATAAATCAGTATTGTTCTCAGGTCTCCTAACCTTATAGGAGGCCCATTATCTATTCAGGCCTTTTCACAGGTTACTTAACACAAGTTAAAATTATTTTACCTCTATGCCTATGGAGCTTGAGTGACTCAGTCACACTCTTTGTTACTGATGGGTTTAAAATCCTCTTGCTTTGCTTTTCATAACACAAATGCAGTTTGTTTGTTTGGCAGCTGTGTGCGGTTTATCAGTGCACGGTGCTATCAAGTTCCCACTCCTGCAGGGAGTACAACAGAGCGGGGCCGCGGAGCCTTCACTCCGCTCCACCCTCCATTCAGTTTCTCTTAGCATATGCCAAGATTGCAGGGTTGCCCGTGGAACTCTTTTAGGGGAGATTCTGTGCATGCCAACCGCATTCCATGCTGGAAGTAGCAGCTGCGTTTAACCCTAAAATTTCCTTAATGTTATATTATAACTTAGGGGGTTTGGAGGATTGGTCTCTAATTTCCCCCGTTTTCCCACATAATCCACCCTGTGACTATAGTCACTCAAGCTTCATAATATTTAGTCTGATTTAGGGATGTCTTCTGCATATATAGTATGCGAATTGTCATGCACATATACACTCTACAGGGGAAAGTGATAAATTACTCACTTTACAATAATCCAGATTCTAATCTACAATACAGTGATTAAGACCAAAATAGTTAATATCAATAGGATAACAACAAGATGAAGCCTGTTGTTGAGAATTCCTGTAACAGTTAGTGACCATCCAAAAAGAGTTCCCCACTGATGTTCTGCATCTTTCTTTGGTCATTCCAGCACATGATGTATTTCTTCTGCAACATGATGGACAGCAATTGATCTTTTGTCTATTGTCTTGATCTTGCTTCAGCAACTATTTCAGATCTTTATATTGCAGCAATTTTCTTACTGAGATTCATCCCAATAGGGGTAGGCAGTAGGTCTTGAATTAGCCTGTAGTTAAGATCTCATCAATCAATAAGATGTGACAGGAGCTGAGTAAGTGAAATTGCATCCTATAATCTCAACGTGATTACAAACACAAATATTTGAGTGATTATTTGTATTCAAAGTAATATTATCATTGTGTATAAAAGCACAGAATTTTCATGCTTGTGCATCCTTTGCCAATACATACAATTACAGTTTCAGAGTTTTCATTAGGATATATTTCAAAATGGCAAACATTCTGTTCAGAGTCAAGACAAATGTCTTGAGCTTTGAAGGTATTACCCTCAAATAAATCCTTGCTGTTTGCACACAATGCTTGCATGGATATCAATGGTTTGCCATTTATTTCCATCCTTTGGGGCCCATACTCTATGCTCTAGGGGATAGAGTACAGCTCCATTGTGATTCAGTCGTAACAATGATTTGGTATATAGTGTATACCGAAGCATTGTGTATAGTTAACACAAAAGTCGTGGCCATGCTGTTGATGGGATCATAAGTAAAATTTACTAAACACCACCAGGACTGGAACTTTTTTCAAGAAGTCAATTGCATTATCCCAAATTATTTCCCGAATTTCAGTGGGTAGGGTACCTTCTTCACCTTCTCATATCTTTTACCAGTGTTATAAATGTGAGAGACAGTTTGATAGGGGGCTGAGTTAGTGAATATGGTTGTTCAATATTAATCTTGAATTGAACACCCAAGCTCAAATGAGAGTTGAGGTCTGTCCAATGACACATTGTGAGTGCTGAAAGGGATAATTTAAAAGTATACCAGCATTCTTCGAAGTAGATGATCTTAAGGTCCTTTCCAACCGTAACTATTCTATGATTCTGTGATTCATGTTTAAAAGGGTAGGTATGTACATTGTCTTCTCCTTCAGCATAGTTTACAATAATGTGGAAGACTGTTGTCATACATTTAGTGTGCTTTTCAATTCAGCATCCTCTCAAAATGATGTCTCATTTAATTACCGTTAAAGATGGTATTTGTTGATTTTTTTTTTAATATTTTTTTTTTCACTTGCATAATCCACTCTTGCCTGTAAGAGGTGATGTTATTGTGTAGAACTACTGCAGACAAATTTAGACCAGGCTTAAGCACATCTGGAAGCATGTACATCTCTATCCATGGCCACAAAAATGTCACAATTTACATTTGACAATCACAAAATCAAACAATAGTTCTACACTACATTTTCCCCTGGAACAAAATGCAAGTATGTGTAAAAGTAAAATAGCACCAGCAATCTGATTCTGGTATTTCATAGCAAGACTTCTTCTTGTTACCTGGTTTAGAAAAATTAGTATGATATATTTCAATGGATTTTTCATGGATGGATCCCTTGATTGCCCAGCACCCTGTTTGTATTTCTTTCTCTGGCATTGCTTGGAGTGCTAATGTTTCAGAAGTGGTACTTAGCGAGTTATTTCAGTCTCTTTTATGTATAGTTTCTCCCTCTTCTACTCATGCTGTGCATATACTTCAGTTCCATGCACAACTACAGTGGCTAAGTTTAAGTGTGTTTTACTGAAATGTAGCCCCAGTGTACTAAAGGTAGGCTTAGGAACATGGCCACTCTAGAGTTTTCTGTCCACAGGTTAGGAGAACCATCATTGCCAAAACCTGGAATATTAGCATGGGTGCAGCATTGCTCTTTGTCATCTTAAAATTTGGGTTTCCAGCTGACCATGCACAGTAGAAATAGCACCACAGCTAAAATAGATGACATACTTGTGTGTATACATTCAAGGTTGGCATAGGCTAATCCTTCTATCCATAGGCAGTTCATTCAGGGTTCCTGCAAGACAAAAGAGATGCCGTATGCTCGGTTGAAAATACAACCGGCGGGTGTTAGTTAAGAGGAGGGTAAAATCCATCAGGTACTGATCCCATGTGCATTTCCTGAGCAATTCCTAGCTTCCCAGTCATAGATATTCTTGGGAGTGATGAGTACCATGGGCAGTGTCCCAGTTTGAGGCATCTGCACTGATACAGGTTGTCCAGCGTAAAGCCCAGTAGGGTATTCCCTAGATTTAGTGGAGACTTTTGGAGCAATTGTGTTAGTGAATACACAACAGGCTTTAGTTTTTGGTCAGCTATCTCCTCTGTCTGTTGTTTAGTTGATAGGCAGTTGGCAGACAGGCATATGACAATCACAGGTGACACTCAGATTCATGAGTTTTAGCAAATTGCTTAAACAACCCATTAGTATGTTCAACAATACCATTGGCTTGGAGGGTAATAGGGGGTGTGAAATACCCAGCAAATTCCCTCTTCTTTGGCTCAGTCTTGTACTACAGTAGCTATGAAGTGTGTCCCATTATCACTTTGAATTTCCTCTGGAATGGGGGAGTGTAGTAAACTACTGTTTGAGGCCTCTTACCATGATTTCCGTGCTCACTGATGCAAACTTAGTTGCCATGGTGAGACTAGAGATAACTTCCACTCCTACCAGGATAAATTTTTTCACATCTGATAGTCACAATGGACTGATACCGTCAATGTGCCATAATGTTTTCTTATCTCAAATATGCAGAGGAGGTGGCTTGCTCAGATGGCCCTTGTTAAGTCACAAACAACAGTGTGAACAGGTGGTCACTATTAGCTGCTCACATAGTTTAACTGATAGAGGCAATCCTCAGGCAATGCCTTCTTGATATAAATCAGCCCATCCAGTGTGGCCCCGTTCAACATGTAACCGTTTGAGCATACACTCCCAATCTTGATCATGGACAGCAGCATCAATCTTCCGCAGATGTGTAAAGCTGTCCACCTGCTGGTTAAACTAAGCAGTCATTATATTCACTCATGTCCTTTAGCACAACCAATGTACAACACACTCTTTTTTCCTATTCCTAATAACTGTTTCAAGCTATCAGCTTGTCAGACTGGGACTCTGTTCACCTGCCAGTTATCGGCTTCCCAGTGGCTTATCCAGTCAGTGGCTCCTTTGAAAGTGGCATACAAATCAGTGTAAATATGATCTGCAATGTATTGTGCAGCTAGTAGAACTGCTCTGGGTTCTCCCTCTGTTGTCCCCCTGTGCACTTCCTTTACCTGTCCCAGAGGGGGAAAAGAATTCTAGCCTAGGAGCTAGCAAGGCTTATAGAGAGGGTTTTAAACTAGGTGTGAAGGGGGAAGAGGATGACACCAGGCTCACTAGAAGTGAGCCACAGGGTAGCATGCAACTGTTGGAGTCCAGATTCACAGAGCAACTTAAATGCATCTATGCCAATGCCTGCAGCATGGGCAACAAATAGGAGGAGCTGAAAACCATTGTGCAGCCGGGAAATCATGACATGAGGTGGGGGTTGGTCTCTTCTCCCAAGTAACAAGCGACAGGACGAGAGATAATGGGCTCAAGGTGAACCAGGGGAGGTTTAGATTGGCTATTAGGAAAAATTTCTGCACAGATCAGGTGATAAGGCACTGGAACAGGCTGCCCAGGGAAGTGGTGGAATCACCATCCCTGGAAGTGTTCAGTAACCATATAGATGAGATGCTTAGTTATATGGTTTAGTGGTGGTCTTGGCAGTCCTGGGGTAATGGTTGGACTTGATGATCTTAAAGGTCTTTCCCAGCCTAGTTGATTCTATGATTCTATTCTATGATTCCCAGTCGGAATGCTGCTTAGGGACGGTGGGTTTCTGGTCAATGCCGGCAGGTGGCATCATACCCCTATGGATGAACTCCAAAAGGCAGAAAGACCCTGGTATGATCACAGTTTGTTTTGTTATTTTCTACCTGTTGTACTGCTTTTACCAAGGACAACAGTCCTGTCTCAAGATCTGAATATCTTATTTCAGTGTAAATAAAAGAATTTGAACAAAACTCTCATGGTCTCTCTGGGACATCTGGTTCCTCTGCCAAAAGTTATAATGAGAGTCATGTTCACTAAAACTGTACTCCCCATGAACATGATCAGTTGGATGTGTGGGTCCCAGCTGTTGGAATAACCTTAAGTCATTTATCAGCAACTCCAGTATATTTACATGTTGTTCAGTCCATTCCCATCCTTTCCCCTTTTTGAGCAAATTATAGACGGGTCGGGCAATAATAGAAAGCCCTGGAATTTGGTTTTGCCAATACATCAAAGTTCCCAGAATTTGCTGCACTTCCATGGTACTCAGTTGCCTCAGAGTATTCAGGGGAACAGAAGCTGACCCTGACCCCCCATGGTCCTAAGAATCTTACTTCTTGTGTCAGTCCTTGACATTCTGATTCAGGAATGTCCAGGCCCAAATCTGTCAATTTTTCCTGAAGTCCTTTCATGACAGTGTTAACATTCTCTGTATTTTGTCCCCCCCATCAGTATGTCATCAATGTACTGATAGGTTGTAACCCCTGGTGGTACCGGGAATGTCAACAGAATGTCTGGAAATGCATTGTGAGCAATAGTAGGTGAATGTTCATAACCTTGGGGTAATCTATTAAAGCTGTACTGTACTCCTTTCCACATGAAAAAGAATTGAGCTTTGTCTTGATCCTGTAAAAACATATCCTTTACATCTAGTGTCACCATCCAGGTATGGGATGCTCCTTGAATCTGTGTTATTAATTCAACAACACTTGGTACAGTGGTGGTTAAGGGTGCAGAATTAGCTTTTAGGTGCCTGTAGTGCACTGTAACTTGTCACTGCCCATTTGTTTTTTTTTTTCACTGGCCATACAGGGGAATTGTAAGGCAAATGTGTGAGAATGCATCTCTGTTCTAAATCTGTCACCACCCCATCAATCCCTGCCTGAGCAGCTGCTGGCACCAGGCATTGTTGGGTGTTGGTAACTTTTGAGGAGAGTAAAGGAATAGATGTGGCTAGTAAGTACAGTTTAGCTGTGCCAGTTTCCTTAGGATCAACATTTAACCATTCCCCATTACTGCAGCCAAAACTCCACACCACTCCATCTTGAAGTCTCCAGGCTTGCCCATACAGCGCATTAAAGCCTAAAATATCATGTGCTGTGCCAATCAGTGCCTCAGTTTTAGTTAGCTTTTGTTCCCCTGGCCACCAGAGTATGATTTTTGCAGTGGGGCTTTCTTTTATTTCAGTTCCTTTGAATTTAGTTTTACGTTGGCTAGGCTTTACACCAGGAATTTCTGCCATTTCATTAGTGTTGGCATTTGGGGAATTCTGCCAGTATTTTGTGGGCTCCAGCAGGGATTGCAGTAATGGGTTGAGCATGTTGACCGGAGAGACGTGGCACTGTTAACACCTGCCAGGCAGGGCAGCTCACTGCCCTCCCCGGGGTTTGGTGTTTTTTGTTGAGGGTTCTTCCAGATCGATGAAACCATGCTCTGGTGTAAAGGGTGCACTTTCTTTGTGAGGCAGTAGTTTTTTAACTGATTGGCTTTCTCCACCCAAGTTACCTCTTTTATGTAGAGATTGAACTAACATGCGGATGTTGCTGGTGGAGACACCATGTAACCACTGTCGGGGTACCCCTAATTCTATGGCTTTTCTCCACCAGTGATTCCGTTCCTTCTCAAATTTGGATCTCTCCTGGAATTTTAGTTTTGGAGTACCCATCTGATGGACTCGCTGACTAGAATCGAGGGAATCGGGTGGGTTTGTAGTTGCACTGACCCATCCGATTTGGCATCCGTATGATATAATCTCCTGTGCAAATTCACTCCAAGTGATTATGTGAACTGGATCCTGCCCAGGACTCTGGCTATCATGGTCGCCCTTATTACGAGCTCGGGCTTCCTCTATGCGATCTAGGGTGTTTGCCGCATGCATTTTAAGGCAGTCTGGAAGTCCACAAATAAGAAGAATTAATCGTGTTGGGTCAATAGGAGCTAACATTGGGGATTTTCTTGTCACATCCCTCTCATAAATCGCTTGTATGCACGCTGCTTTCTGCACCGACACGGCAAAGTCAGAGAAGTCGGTGGTATTAATCACCGGCGGCTCTCCTCTGTCTTTTGGATTTATACTGCCTGCCCAGTATGCAGCCCGTGCAGTCAGGGAATAATTGTGATTGCCTGCCGTGGTAGTTAGAAACACTCCTGGCCCCCAGTAGCCTTCTGCTTCCTCTTCACTCAACAAAATTCGATCCCCTCCCGAAAGGGAAACTCGCCACACATACTCAACTTCAGATTCTCCTGGTTGCCTTGAATATTTTTCCTGTAATTCCACTAATTCCATTGGTGACCAGGGAATTGGACGCACAGTAGTGCGAGTTTTATCATCTGACAACTGCTTCTCTCTGCGCTCAGTTAAAGCGAGCAGAGTTTTAAGGCGGTCGACCTCAGTCTTAAGATGATTATTTTCAATTGTAAGTTCATCAACTCGGATTCCCAGTTTTTTTCCTGTCTCCCTTTCAGAATTTAATGATGACTTCAATACTTCATTTTCTGATTTTAGAGTTAAATATTCTACATCAGCAGTTTGTTTGGGAGCAGGGGCATCTTTAGCTTCTTTCTGTGCACGAGATAAACAGGCTCTTAAAACTGTGTTCCAAAAATTTTGAGCCCGCTTGTTCCCAGCCTGGGAAGGGGTGCATTTCTGTTCTTGTAGTAGCTTTTCCATGGCAGTCCTGCCAGCTATGCCAATTTTCTGTCACAATAAGCCTGTC
Organism: Coracopsis vasa; assembly: GCA_026283785.1. Classification (NCBI taxonomy): domain Eukaryota; kingdom Metazoa; phylum Chordata; class Aves; order Psittaciformes; family Psittacidae; genus Coracopsis; species Coracopsis vasa. Next base: position 16,930 of record JANHGB010049419.1, read on the forward strand.
AGAGCCCTCTGAAGGTGCTCCACTGGGCAGCACACTATATCGAAGAGTGATTCAGCTGTCCTGTTTAGGGATTCATGGTAACAGATGCACCCATTGAGTAAATTATTCAAGTTTCCAGAAACAAACAAAAGGAAATCTCAACTGAGAATTTTTAATATGTAAGTTTGTGGCAGATTAAGTTTTGGAGATGCTGTTGGCAGTACACTAACTGCAAGAACAAGTGTGAAATAACATCTACAAAAACATATACAAAACCCAGTTAGTTAATTATTAAGAGCATAAAGAGTATAGTTCTTACCCAGTAGGTGTCCCTTTGGGGGGGAGAAGACAGATTCAGCCTGTCGACCGATCCCAGTAGTTACGATGGAGTCTTCCCTAACTTTTCTTTTCCTGATTTTGCATATTTATACAATTCAGTTCAGGTTAGTAACTCCCCGTAACCCTCCCACTGTGTGCAGATTGGCCACCTGATTTGCGTACAATTACATCATGGATTTTCTTACTGTGCATGCTGAGGGAAGGGTCTCAAACCTGGGCAGGGGTCTTTTTGACCTGTGGGTGTGATTTTTAGTATTATAATGAGAGTGTAATGAAGATAGTTCATCTAAAGGACACCCTAATCATGTCTGCTGACGTGAAGCCGTATTTTGATGATGTCCATGTGTTGTCAGGATGTACCAGACTTCAAGGGCAGTCATTCCTGATTAGAGGTTTGTTACTCCTGTTTTCTTAGTCTGCCTACACAAGGCCAGAGCCTTCTCTCCCTCTATCAAGTCTCATAAATCAGTGTTGTTCTCAGGTCTCCTGACCTTGTAGGAGCCCTTGTATCTGTTCAGGCCTTTTCACAGTAACACAAGTTTCCATTTTTCTGTCTCTGTGCCTATGGAGCTTGAGTGACTCCAGTCACACATGCTTTGTTACTGATGAATGTAAAATCCTCTTGCTTTGCTTTTAAAAAATACAAATGCAGTTTGAGTGTTTGGTAGCTGCTGTGCCAGTTTATCAGTACACGGTGCTTTCAAGTTCCTGCTCCTGCAGGAAGTATAACAGAGTCTGGCTGCAGGACCTTCACTCTGCTTCATCCTCCATTCAGTTTCTCTTAGCATATGCCAAGGTTGCAGGGTTGCCTGGGGAACTATCTTAGGGGAGATTTCGTGTATGCCAACCGCATTCCATGCTGGAAGTAGCAGCTGCATTTTACCCTAAAATTTCCTTAGTGTTATAATTTTGGGGGCCTGGGAAGTGGGGTGTTCTCTAATTTCCCTATTTCCCACTCTGTCCTTCCATTGCAGTATACATGGTAGACAGATTTCTCAGAAGTCTTTTTAAATACCATTTAATTGAGAACTGGTTTGTGCCCCTCCTCCTCCCTACCTAATTCTTTGCTGATGTCCAACTCTTGGAAATTTTCTTTCAATCATTATACAAATAGCTTCTTGAAATGGTAGTGAAAGAAAATATAATCATGCAGTGCTAAGAATTTCCTGTTTCACTTTAGAAAAAATCAAGCAGTGCTACTTGCAATTAAATGCAAATGTTTGGATTTTCATGTTCTTTGAGATGACTAAATCTTTTCTTCCAGCGTTTTGAATTGCTAAGTAGTGTGGAAATAACATATCGTACAGTGGCCTGAAGATTTTAATTAGAAGCGGAAGGCTACTGTAATAAGAACTGGTGCTGTGGAAAGTAATATACTTACATAAAAGCATGTGATGGTGTTATTTTGATGGGATATACAGATTATTTGTTCACTGTTTGTTTATTTTGTTATTTGCTTGGAATAAATTTGCTGGATGTAGAGTACTTTTCATATTATTTCAGCTATCTTTTTGTCTTCTGTCTAGGGACAGAGGTAGTAAAACCATACACACCTGTATTGCCTTTTTTGCCACTGGATTTCCAAGAACCATCTTGCCATGATAGTGCACATATATATTTAATGATTAAAATTTATTCCTGTGGACTGTTCACACAGGCCCTTGACCATCTACAAATTGGTAAGTATATGCTGGGGTGTTTTTGTGTTTGTTTTTTCACTTTATCTTTCCAGTTTCCCTGCCTGGGTATTGGATTGTTCTTATTGTTTACCTTATACAACAGGACATATTTATAACTTTTTAAAAATCTTATTTTCTGTGCCCTTACTGTAACTAGCTGTCCATTACATAAAGCTCTCCTGTCTGATCATCCAAATATGTTCATGTTTAACTGTTCAGACATGTCAACTGTATCACACATTATAGTTGATCACTTTGATAGTATATACTCTATAGAACAAGTTTTTGTACTTTTGAATAAGGAAAACTAGGTCTGTTTTATGTGACTTAAGGTGTACTTCCTTTTCCGTTTCAGATACCGAGGTCTATTTTTAACACGCGATTTCACAAATGTTTATGAACTCATGTAGTGTAAAATGCATCAAGACAATATGTTTTCATTGAATATCTCTTCTTTTAACAAGAATCCTTGATCCTTGTGTAAAATCTATAGTACCTTTCTGCAAGGAACCCCAGTACTAAGATGCAGGCAATATGAAATGGCCTCGAAAAACCCCATAAGACTGATAAGCCTGTTTTCTTCTCATTAGTGTTCACCTTCTTTTATTATTATTTTTTTTTTTAATAAAGGAGACTATATTTCTGTCAGCAATCCTGAAGGTAGCTTCAAGAAGTCGCAGGTTCAAACTTCAGAAGATCTGTTTTTATTGGCAGCAGGCACAGGCTTCACACCAATGGTTAAACTGCTGAATTTTGCTCTGACTGAAGTTAGTTGCCTCCGGTATGTACACTTTTACGATTTAACCCTAAGCTAGAGTAATCCAAAGGAAGAATGAAACATAGTGGGCAAGCCTCGTTGTTAATAAAACGATTAACAAAATAAAGTGCTATACAACTATTTTTCTTCAATTTATGCAAAAAGCTGGCATGCTTTAGGGAAGAGTCTGTCAGAGTCTTTGGCAACTTATACTTACTTGATTCTCGGCTACCATCAACAAAATGGACTGATTTATATATTGGATTTTAGTTGTAATACAAATGAGCTCACTCGGAAGGGTTTTGTTTTGCTTTTCTTTTTTTTAACCAGCTTTGCATGTGAGTGGTTTTTTTGGTATTGAAATTTTTCAGTGTAGGCATTGTTTTTTGGACTGAGGTGGTTTGCAACTGTTTAGTGAGGGCTCCTCTTTAATTTGTTAGAATAACTAGCATACTTTTATATTCTTTTCCCCTGACAAGCAACTGTAATACGTTTTTACCAGATGAGTTCCAGCTTTCACAGAAGTGCAACTTATGTAAGCATAGCATTAAGTATATTAAAATGGATAAAAAGGTATGTATTGCATATGTATTCTGCAGTCTACTTGTAAAGCCTACAGAAGGAAGCATTACTTGTTCTTAGTCAAGTGAACAGGTTGTTTTGGCCCCTAATGTCCTTCAGAATCCCACAACTAGTACTTCTGCCTGATCTGATTGTCCATTTACAACTGTAAGAGAGTGTACAATAGCTCAATTTCAAAGGGAAGTGCAAGGAATTACTGCAGGGGTATACTTTGATAGAGGTGAAGTGTGCTTGCATTGCTTTTAGAAAAAATATTCCTCTAGAATCACATCTTGTATAATTTCTTGGCAGATTACATTTTTGTCAATGTCAGCTATTGTAATTTGGGAGAATATAAAAATGAAAAATACAATTTAACTGGATTTAAACTGTTACAGCTTAAAGCCTTTAAAGCTGTTGCGGAGGAGAGTTCAATAGACGTGCTACTGTTTTCCTGTAGCTTTGAATTTGGACTCTTGTAATGGAGATTAATTTCTGATACTGAGTTCTATTCAATATAAGCACAGGATGTTTTGGTTCATTATGTACCTTTATGAAGCACATTTTGAAGCAGCATAGAGAGATTATTTGAGAGATTATTTGGACACTAATCTTCGTAGTAAAGCTAAAAAGGATGACATACTGCAGAAATCTGTTTCTAGAAAAAAGTCTAAACCCAGGCATTATTCTTGTCTTGTTTATTGTTCAGCAATTACATATATCCTATTCCGTGAGCACCGAGACTGCGTTCTGTTTGGCTTTTCCAAAGCAGCTCTGTGAATCCAAAAAGTAAATCTGTCATCTGACAAAGTGCTTGGGAAGCATTACTGAGTGAATTTAGAATAATTTTATTGGTCTTTTTTCTTTTTTGAGGGGAGATAAAAGTAGTTGTGATAATATGAAAACAAAGCTAACGAGAGCAAAATAAAAGATGCAAATCTTGACACTTTGTAAATAACTAGAATAAACAGAATAGATAATGTGTGTGAAATACTACTTCTGCACAGATGGTGTTTGTTTCTACTCTGTCCTTGAAAGGTGACCAGAGTGGCTGATTTTAACTCTCTTCAGCGCAATTTCTTATGGGAACTTTATGCTCACAGTTAGTTTGGGATGCAGCAATATCTGTTTTCTTACTAGTTGAAGTAAATGAATTTTTCCTTCTTGCCCTGGAGGCTTGTTTGGGGCTGGAAAGACTTGATCTGGTACAGGTTCTGTTTATATGCAGGTACTTAAAACTTTGCTTCTCTGACTGCTTTAGGCATCTTAGTTTCTTGGCCTTATATTTGCTTCTTAACCCTCACTTTCTCTTTTGGGAAAATATTACAAGATTGTCTTTAATATGTGTGTGTGTGTTCTTAAATATTATTTATATACATGAGTTATATGTATAAATAAACAGTATAAATATAATTTGCATTAAATTGTCTTACTGTGAAAAGTAACGATTGCCATAAACTTGGATTGCACACATTAAAATGTGAATTGCAGAAAGTTGAGGAAGGATTTGACTGACTTGTGAATAATGACTGACTTGTCACCTGGGGGTGCAGAAGTGGCCTCTGTAGTGCTGGGTGAGCACTGTTGAACCTCTGGGGCTGCACAGCAAATGCTGCAGAAGCTGCAGTTTCCCTAAGCAGCATTTACTGTGCAGGATGTAACAGGCTTGGATCATTGGATTTCTATTCTTGCTATCTAGCCAAAGTCTCCCTATTGTCTTTGAATTCTGTTATTTCTTGCCTATGGTAAAAGTGGAAAGCAATTTGTTCTCTTCCTGTCTGCAATATTCTTTCGTGCATGAAGTCATAATGCTCTTCCTCAGCCTTTTTTCTTTTCTTACAGGCCAAATTGTATTTGGCCAAAGTATTCATTTTAGAAGAATATCTGTCCTCTGTGCTGTTTTATCCTTTATAAGATCAGATTTTTGCTCCTTTTTACTGGTGGTTTATAACTGAAATCAGATGGATACATTTCTTGAAAAAGACTGAGGCACAAGGGCACTAAATGCTATGTAGAGGGCTAATGTTCTTCTCAAGTAACTATAGGATGCTTATAGTTTCTTCACAGTTCTCCTTGATAGTTGTGTCTTGTTTGTCCCCAGCTTTTCATTCTTAAATTACCACTCTGTTCTCATACTCACTTTTAATATACTGTTCCACATGACTTTGCACACCAGTTTTTCGAGCTTATTGAAATCTACATCCCTTGAAGTAAATTCCAGTATGTTAGATTCTCCCTATTTTTTCCAAAGGGCTGATAAAGTTTTTAATTTGTTACCTAACTTCTGTCATCGTTCTCTCAAACAGCTCTTCTGTACAGGTGGGGACCATATCTAAATCTCCACCTCTTCCTTTTAGCTCTTTTCTCCCTCATTTCTAGCAAAACTGTTGTCAGTTCATTACAAGTTTGGGGTTTTCTGTTCTTTTCACAGTACTGAGTACTGAGCAGTACTGCAGCAGATATATTTATCTACACTGGGGAGTATCAGTAAGGGTGCCTCAAAGCATTATTCTCCAAATAATCAGTTTCTCTGCTTGGGTGCCCAATGAACAAAATGCATGCCTTTCCTGTGCACATTTTATTGACTTTATTCCCTAGCTGAGTAACACTCGATGCTGTGGTGTACCATGCCAGGTTTGATGGCACTACGTTCTTGAAGAGAGCTTTGTTTTCCATGTTTTCATGAAAGTGGGCCCTGGGAAACATGTGAGAAACTTGGACTTTTGGCACATGCTAGCTTCTGAATAAGATGATTTTAGTTATTTAAAGATGCAGCATAGCTGATTTGGGGCTGTGTTGTTCCATACAAATTTTCTAAAGCTTGTGCGTTGTAACTTATTTTCAGTTGTAACGCACGTGGAACTTCGTTCTCTCAGTAACACTACTGATGATGTGTATTACATACAACAGTCATACCTCAGTTTTACATTTTGGCAGCTGAAAACAAAACATGCTTCTCCTAAGTAGAAGATGATCTCTCCTCTTTGCCATCTAATGTAGTTTGTAAGAAATTTCTTGGTATCTTGAAGTGCTACCAAACTGCAAAAGGGGAAAAAGAAGTCAGAAAAATTTATCTTCTGACTGGGAGAATAAAGGCTTTTAAATTGCAGCTGGAGATCATGAAGTCTCCGCAGAAGCCCTAGCATTTGTGATGTGTATGCATAAAAGATGGCCCTCTGCAAGGTATGGAGGAGGAGGTGATGGTAATTAGTAGTAAGCATCATCATGTAAATCATACTTCATTATATAAACATACTGTGTCTAGCCCTAGTCTCTTAGAAGCAAGGTTGGCTACATGGAAAAGGGACACTGTGTAGTGGGGTGCCATGTTACGGAACTGGAACTGCAGGGCTGTGTGGCATGCAGGACCAGCAGGCTTAGCTGGCAGGTACCCATGTGAACATAAATATATCCTCTGTAATTAAGGTCAGTGCTATTATCCCTTCGGATTTTTATGGTACAGTGGAGGTAAAACACAAAAAGACTGACTTTACAAAACAGAATCTACAGTTTGATGAAGCCACATAAACCTAACTTATTACTAATGACAGACTTAATACCCTGGGAACAACTGATATGAGACAGACAACGTGCTATTAAATGCAAGCAGTTCCTGAACTGCATTCCACAGGGCTTTAAGTGGCTGTTGTTTTTTCCACTCAAATATAATGCCTGTAAGCAGTAACTTTCAGGTAAATAGATTTTATAAATCAACAAACAAAGTAGGAATAAGATAACCTAGTACAGAACTATAGTTCGGTCTTACAGCTAATTTTCTCTTACTTTTATGTGTTTAGATTCCATCTTTATGAAATGAATACTGACATAACCTTGAAATTCCAGTTTCACCTGTAGAATCTGGTGAATGTAATATTAAAAAGGTGGTCAGAGTTCATATACTGGTGACTAATTGTAATGCCCAAGCAATATTGAGACACCACTAGATAAAATTTGACAAGCTATACTGTCATTTCAGTCAGGTCTTAGTAACTTCAAGAAACTTTATTTTTTCTTAGGGAAGCAGTTCCTGAACTAGAGGTTGCAACCACAGACAGGGTTATGACATTTAGAAGACAGGTCATAAGTCCAACAGACTTTCTGGTACAGCAAATAAAAAAAACTGTACTGGGTTAGTGGCAGAAAGATCTGAGGATTGCAGAGTTGCAAACAAACAAACAAACAATGTAAGTTAAAGGCTTCTGTATAATGCAGTAAGTTCTGAGTCTTTAATGTGTTTCAGATAGAGAAACAATCAGCAGTTAATTTTGTTATTTTTTTATTTTTTTTAAGGACAGTGAAGCTAATCTTCTTCAACAGAACAGAAGATGACATACTTTGGAGACACCAACTAGAGCAATTAGCTCTTAAAGATAAAAGGTATTTAAAAGTACTCCGGAAAACAACTCGTACCATCTCAGTGAGTAGGAGAGCAAGTCTTGGGGTTTAGATTAACTTTACAGCTTTGGCACAAAGACAGATTCTGATTCTGGAAACTTTTAGCCAAGAATTTAATGAGACATAGAGAGTGTAAGATGTGCTTACATTGGTTACAGATGCATAGCAGCAGGCCATGTCATTAGGATCTGTAAGTCCCATAGACAAACAGGGATTTGATTTGACAGTGTTTAATAGATGTTTGTTGGAGACTACATGTTAGATGAAATGATCTTTAGGTCTGCCTGAGAAGGTTTTTTGAAGGTGAAGAAAATTAGCCTTAGCAATAAAAAATACAGATATGCAAAGAGAAGTACAGGAGTGCTAGAGAAGGATAGTGTACTCCTGGGAACAACATTCTTTTCAAGAAGTCTTGAAAAGTCTCTTTGGTGTCACTTAGTTAAGAAAATATTTATCTAGAAATTCACAGTTTAAATTAGGCCAGTTACTTTCATTTATACTTTCTGGTTTTGAATTGTAGCATTTGAATTTGAATTGTTGCATTTTTTCCTTCATTAGAATGTAATTGCAGATTAAAATGCACTACTACGCATGTAATATCAACTTAGTTTAGCAGGCCATAGCTCTTGGCAGGAGACCTAGGAATACCAGCTTGCCTTTTAATTTCAGTACTCTTGCTTTTATCCCTAGATAAATTGTCACTGCCTAGATTTCACATGACAGAAGTACATTCTGTTTACTTAATTGTTATCTGAAATTGTATGGGCAAATTCATTTCACTTGTTCCTTCACATCGCTGAAGTGAAGAATCAATATTATTTCATAACCTGCTGATGTCTGGCACATTCAAAGCTTCATAGTCTAGGTACTGTGCAAATTTACAGTAAAAACACTTTCTCCCTTTCAGTAGGAGCCTCAAATACATGAATCCTTGTTTTTTACTCAGTAACTACTGTTAGTGAGTTTTTGAAACCAGTTACAGTATTTTCTCATGAATGTAATTGTACTGACATTTTCAGAAGTTGGGCTAAGCGTTCTTATTTCATCACTTGTACATTGAGCTACACCAACATTTGTATAAGAGAATAACAGCAGTAAAATCCGTGCCTTAGTATCAAGTGGTACCAGCTGTTTTTCTTCGTAAAGTGAAATATGCAGCTAACATTTTTAAGATTGAAAGGTTGCATTGAATAATTAAATACACAATACTGGAGGTGATTTGATTAACTTGATCAGTAGCAATAGCTAAATGTCTGTGAGATCTTATGCTGTGCAATGGGAGCTGAGCAGAACAGGAAAGTAATCTTCGGGAGCACCAGTGTTCCGTTCACTAGCATTTTGTTTAGCAGATTTATTCTAATCAGGGGTGATTATTTATGAAATATTCTTCTGCTTACCAGGTTTGAGGTTCAGTTCATTCTCTCACAACCAGTAAGGGACTGGGTGGGTAAACAGGGGATGATTTCTTCATCTCTTCTCTCTGAGTTTGTGAAAAGAAGCAAAAAAGACTCCAAAGTGCTTATCTGCATCTGTGGTCCAACACCTTTTACAGAACAAGGAGTACAGTGAGTATTTTAAAGGATGAACTAGAGAATGAGGAAGTTTTAAAAATCTGATTATCTAACCTGCTATAGCATTTCTTACTTGATAGTCTTTCAAAAATGGCCTTATGCTTTCTGCTTTGAAAGAAAACTGGTGGCTTGGGGGTGGTTTTCTGGTTTTGTGGTTGGTTTTTTTTTCTTCCTATTTTTTTGTTATTTTTGTTTGGTTTGTTTTAAAATTAAAAACACTTGGCATCATACTTGAGGAGTTTATTTATTGTGTAGCTAAGTAAATATCAGCAATATGTAAATTTCATGGGCTCTAGTAAGTTGTCCAAAACTTTCTAAGAGCGTCTCTTTAACAATAACCTTTTTTCCCCAAGGTTTTAAATTCTGCTTTTAATTTGATGTTCATAGCAAAGTTGCTATAATAGGAAATAAGCTTTGTGTGTTGGTGCTAGCTTGACAAATGGAGTTATAAAAAGTAAAATTCAAAGCAGTTGTTCTGTCACAAGCCCTTCTCAATTTTTTTTTAATTAATGCATTTATTTATGTGTGTATCTAATACTTTCTTTATTTTATATGCCATATATTTGAAGATAAAAGGCCTTCTCACTGTGTCTTGCCCAGCTTCAAAGTATTGAACCAATATAGATATCACTTGCATTTCTGCAGCCCTACTGAAGTAAGGTGCATGGATCTAATAGAGGGTAGAATTGGCCAATAATTATGCTACCTCTTCAGAAATCTGAGATAATGCAAGTGATATCTCTATTTATTTTTAGATTTTTTCTTTTCAGTATCCTAAAAGATCATATAGCACATATGAGCTCCTGGGCTTCAATTGTTTTCTAAATGTATTTGCAAAGGTAAACTCTATTGTGCGTGTCTGAATAAAAACAAGATAGTGGTGTTGAAGTTAAGGTTTAGCTGTATCTGTGGTGGATTTTGTTCTCCAAGCATTAATATTGCAAACTTGATTTCTGACTTTCAGATATCTGAAGGATCTTGGATACTCCCAAGAAGAGGTGCACCCTTTCACTGCATAATCCCATAGGAGGACATTAATGTTTGTTTGTATAATTCAATCTTATTTATTTACCTTCATGAATTTAAGTAAAGGAGAAGCAATTTTGTAAGACTTGAAATCTCACTCTTGGTACCAAACTGTTTCTCAGAAGTAATGTGTCTTTGAAAAAAATTTATAATGTGTTTTATCTTGGTTTTGTAAATATTTTTGCTAATACTTAAGTCATCCAGGGTATTAATTTATTAAAGAGGCAAGCAAAAATGTATAGTGTACATTATGTAAGATACTTCATGGTTTTGGTTCATGAGAATTCTTAAATTTATTAGAAGCACTGATTTCAGTTTTGAATTGAAAAAGCTTATTTCTTACTGTAAAAGGTCTTAAGAGCAATACTGTCTGAAATGAAATATTGCACTGTAACTCAGGTAACTGGTCATTGGAAAATGTTCTTTTTCATCTGATATCTCTATTTGAATTGTGAGTGATCCAGATACATTTTTAGCTTTGTAAGCAAATAATAGAAGTACCTTTGGTAAAGTATAAAATTTACATCAAATAATAAAAAAAATACAATTTTACATCATGCTTTTTTGTATTTTTTTTGTATTTTTCTTTTATAACGTTATACGGAAAGGTTTGCACTAGCTTAGGACACAAGCTGAGAACTAAGAACAGAGGTACAGAGTTGTGAGCTCTCACAAAACTTTCTGTGTGGCCTCACTGATACTGGGCATCTGCTGTCGTGAGACATTCTGAGGATAAAAACTTGACAGTTTATGCCCTGCAGATACCAATGTAAGGACCACAGAAGTACTAAAAATATTTGACACATTGCAGTAGTATTAAATTAGGTTATTTGAATTTGGGCTTTTTTACTCCACTATTTAAAGTGTGTTATCATGAGGCATTAATCTGCTGTCTAATAATAGTTTGAAGAAAACAGCAGCAAAGCAGCTACCCCCTTTCTAGATATTGTTGGTAATGTCTGGAGGCATTGTTTTGTGTGACATCTAGCACTGTTTACATCCTTCTATTATGTTGAATGGGTATTTCTTCTTCCTAAGTAGTAGCCAGACTTGCAGTTGTGGCATTAATACTTCAGCATTCATGAAAAAATGTTTTAATAATACACTTCAGAAAGGTGAAATTGATAGGAGAAGACTCGTCTTTTTGACTGTTATATTGGAAAAAGAAATTCACCAGGTCTTACTGTTGAGGTAAAAATCAATTTAATCTATTGGTGGTGTAATTGATACAAGAATAATTTGTGGTGTCCCTAGGAGTTCTAAGAAATGGGGACAAGTGGGTCTGAACCATGGGAGGATATCCTGAAATCTCCCTTAAAATGTATATTGAAACACTGAAAGCATATGGGAGAGGACCTTTTAACCAAGGCAAAATTAGTACAATATAGCAAACAGTGAGGGCCAATATATACATTGGAAGAGAGAATGCCCTCTGAGGCTGTCTGGGGAAGGGAGCATTGAAACTTTCTTTAAGTCAACCATGAGGAGGACCGGGGGAACAGACCCCAGCTGAACCCCTGGTTACATTGGAACTGGAGAAACAAAAAGTATTTTTATTAGATACAGGGGCTTCATTTTCAGTTATAAACACCAAGCAAGGAAGTCTAAGCAAAGAAGCTGTTATCATTGTGGGTGCAACAGGAAAATTGGAAAAATGGACTTTCTTTAACTCCATTAATTTTAAATTTGGCAAGCAGTAGTTAACTCATCAGTTTTTATATATGCCTGAATGCCCAATACCCCTCCTGAGAAGAGACCTGTTAAGTAAATTGGATGTTCAAATTATGTTTAAAGGGGGAGAAGTACAGTTATTGGTACCCGAGACTAAAGCCATCGAGGCAAGGACTTTTATGTTGCGGGGAAAAACAGAACCAAATAATCTTGAAGGAGTACTGGAGGAAGTAGAAAATGCAGTAACACCCCTGATTTGGGCTAGCAGAACTCCAGGACGTTCCCAACAAGCTCAACCTGTAAGCATTACCCTAAAACCCGGATCGAGACCGGTAAGACAGAAAAAATACCCTTTAAAATTAGGGGCAAGAAATGGAATAAAGGGTTTGATAGAAAATTTTAAGAAATTTGGGTTGTTAATAGAGTGGGAGTCAGAGTACAGCACTCCTATCCTGCCTGTTAAAAAAGCCTGGAACAGACAAGTATAGACTAGTGAAGCTCCAGGGGCTATTAATCAAATAGTTCAGGATGTCCACCCTGTCATTGCCCATCCTTACACATTATTAACATCCCTCACAGAAAATCATCAGTGGTTTATATAGTAATAGATCTAAAGGATGCCTTCTTTTGCATGCCTCTCGATCAGCAAAGGCAAACCATTTTCACTTTTGAGTGGGAAAACCCTCAAACTGGTTGTAAGACCTAACTTACCTGGACCGTTCTAACTGAAGGGTTCAAGAACAGTCCAACAATTTTTGGAAACCAAGTGGTGAAAGAATTAGAAGTGCAGAAGAAAGATAACCCAGAAGGTTTGGTCTTGCAATATGTAGGTGACATTTTGTTGGTGATAGAAACTAATGAGAAATGTGTGGAACTAACATTAGCCTTTGAATTTTTTGTGCCAAGGAGGTTATAAAGTATCTCGAGAAAAGGCTCAAATCATGTGACAGCAAGTTACCTGCCTGGGGTTTGAAATAATACCAGGACAGTGGAAGCCACTTGTCCAAACAAAATACTACATGGGCTTGGATTTTAGCTTACTGGTTGGTTCGCTAGTTTGTTGCAAACAATAATTGTAATTATTGTAATCATTATATTAATTGGGATTGCTTTAGGTTGTATTAAGAAAATCATCACACGAAATATGGCAGGAGCATATATTGCTATTGACAAAACTAAAGTTGAAACATATCAAATGGCTCGAAGGCCTTGAAAAGTTTCATAAGGGGGGAAATGATAGGAGTAAAATTGTTTTACTCATTGTTAACTGAAGCGAACCGCCACGTTGATCTTTAACCAAACAAAACCATACATGTGTCAAGAAGGAACAAGACAAAGGGTAAAGAACATTCTTTGCCTACCCAGCTCATTGAACTGGGAACCATTCCTCACAAAGACAGAAGGGAAGCCAACCTAAGACCATAGGAGGAAGATAATGAGAGAAGTTCAGCCGAAGGTCAACAAAGATACAACCACCTTGGGACCCTCACCCAAAATAAACTGCGCATGCTCTAGTGGGTACTAACCCATGTTAATTAGTTCAGGGAAGAAATTACAATATGTGTGAGATTTCTGGGAGTTATAATGTATGTGTATGAGGTGAATGCTTATAAGCAAGAAACTGGTAAGCATCGGCATGCACGTTAGGCAGAGCTATCCCCATGTATCTGGTGCCAAAATAAATAATGCCTGCTTCTTAATGCTACATTGGCATAGGAGTTTTATTGTCCTGACTTTCAGTGACAAAATTGCTATCTGAGAGTGACTGGCAATGATAAAATGAGCTGTCATCTCCACAGTGCCCTTTCATACATTGAACTTGAAGTTAGAAAAGGATCTGGTTGTCAGTTTTTACCAATAGGTAGCAAGTTATTTCACCAGAAACAGTGGTAGTGTCATCATTTTGTCACCTAGAAGGATCTGAATGTTTTCAGTTAACATTTTGCAATGGATTATTTGAGGTGATTTGTGCTACAAAGCTCTGAACAGGTTTCTTTTCTGCTGAGCAGAAACATCAGTGCTATGCTGGAAAAAAACCCAAAATACCAACAAACCCCTCAATGTATTTTTATTATTTTTCCTGTCACAAATGCAGAATTATTGTGGTGACTTAGAAAATTACATTATGGTATTAATGACTAAACTTTATGTCTTCCTTAGGGTAGTGAGGAATTTCTCATGTTCCCATCACCCAGGATATGATGGTATGATCTCCTGTGTAAAATAATTTCATTAATTGCCTCCTTCTCAGGCTTTTTGGTTAACAGGTTACTTTGCCTGTATCTTGCCCCTTGTGCTTTGATTGTCCTTATCTGCCTTTATCCAGAAGGACAAAAATAATCTGTGTAAGTAGCTGTTGTGACACAGTGTGTCAATGACTTTATCCTTTTCTTTAGGACATAGGCCGTATTTGTCAATAGCTGATGACTGCTCAAAGGCTTCCTGCAGGCCATGTGATGATAATGAATGTGGAACTACTTCAGAGCAGGTGTAAAAGTTTGTGAAGTCTTCAGTTAATGTGCATCTTCTAAAGTTTGTTTTCAATCTGGTGTACTATTGGTAATTGCTGTTTACAGTTGCAGCTTGAAGGAATTAGTGCTCTTGGAGGCTTCAGGGCCATCAAGGAAGACCCTGGCATGATCAGTTGTGTTCAGTGTTGTAAGGCATGTGGATCTTAAAATACCTTAAATGTGAAGCAAGGAAAGCAATCAAATGGGTAGTTGCCCTTGCAAGTCCAGCAAGACGTTGAGTGCAGATGTATTCTGCTGTGGTGGTTCTTCCAGGTCAGATCTTTATGGAGTTGGAGTTAGCTTCATTGATCTTCAGCTGCTGCTGTCCACAGGGAAGAGAAGAGTCCATTTCCATAGCCTGTTGAAGCTGTATTTTGAATGGAAATATTAATTTGTTTTATTAATTAATTATTTTTAAATTAGTAATTAAATTAATTACTAATTTTATTTATTTAATTTAATTATAATATTAATTTAATATTTTTAGTAATAATAAAAACTGAGTAATACTGAGATTCTGATGTTGATATGGAGCAAAAGACTAACGTGTGAAAGAGAAATCCTTGGAGGTCTCAAAATGCAAATGTTTTACCTTTGAAATCTTTTGAAGGATTGCTTTTGGTAGTTAGTTTCTGATTAATTCATTTGGTCACTGTCAAGTACTGAATTCAGAAGTCTTTCTGTTCGTAATAAAAATTGGGTATGTAAATGTGGCCTAGTAAAGGAGAGAGGCTGGCGATTCCTGCATGAGATTGTCCATGAATCAGATAATGAAGTTATCGTTTGGCCCAGTGTGCTGTGGAGATCCCATTGCACTGGGGGATTAAAAAAAAGCTGATGATCCTGAGGTGTGACATGTTGAGCATTAAATAGTGTTTCTGCTTTCCTTTGAAAAGTTGGCAACTTGTCTTCACAGGAGAGGTGCTCCTCTGGACTTGCTCCAGCAAGTCCACATCCCTCTTGTGTTGTGGTCCCCAGAGCTGGATGGAGTACTGCAGGTGGGGTCTCACGAGAGCAGAGTAGGTGGGGAGAATCACTTCCCTCTACCTGCTGGTTATGCTCCTTTGGATGCAGCCGAGGATACAGTTGGTTTTCTGGGCTGCGAGCTCACACTGCTGGTTCAAGTTGAGCTTCTCATCAACCAGCACCCCAGGTTCTTCTCCTCAGTGGTGCCCTCAATCCATTCTCCACCCAGCCTGTATTTGTGCTTGGGATTGCCTCAACCCAAGTGCAGGACCAGGCACATGGCCTTGTTGAATTTCATGAGGTCAGATAGGCTTGTGGTGTAGTCTGTTTTAAGTAATTAAGAAGTAATATTCTTATGGAAAGCTTCATACTTTGGTATTTTGACTGTCACAAATTATAACCAATTAGGGTGGGTAACTTAATTTCTTTTTGTTGTTGTTGTGTTTTAATTTGTAGGGGTTTTTTTTGTAACAGAGCAAGAGATCAGTATTTTTTGGAAACTAAAAAACCCTACAAAAGCATATGTCCAGTATTTGATGTTTCCTTGGCAAACTGTCAGCCTATGGTGTAAGTTTTTTAAGAATTTTCACTAAGAATTTTCCAGGGATGCAACATGTTAATTTCCTGGAAAATTGTGGGGTATTTTGTCCTGTACTGGTACAACTTTTAGTTCTCTAGCATTGGTTCAATTGCTTGTTGAAATTGAATGGCTCTTCCCACAAGCTTTCAGTTGATTAAAATTACTTTTACAGTAAGTTTGTGCTCAGCAAAATGATACATTACCCAGCTTCTTTTGAAGCTGAGCTACAGATGCAGGGGTATTTGATGGGAAGAGGAGAGAGAGAATAGGCTCTCATGTGCTTTGCAGAGATTGACCAGGAAAGAGCTATGCTTTCCTGGGAAATAAGATTAAAAGTAGAAGATGACATCAGAATATTCTCCTATTACCTGATTAATATCAGATAAACACTCTCCTGAATTGATGCTCTCTGCACCTCTGCGTGGTAGTTCACCAAGAAGCAAACTCTTTTCTTTTAGTTTTCAAAAAGGAAATTGGAAACATTTATCAAAAGGCACTGGCTTAATTACTGTGCTGTCAGGGTCAAATGCAGAGTTTACATGGAAAATCATTCATGGGGAAAAAGGGATATCTGCAGTCTCCCAGCTCTTTGTTTGGAACGTATTTTGGATAAACTCATGTAATTTGTTACATTTACAGCTGTAGATACATGTTTTGTGTAATTAAAATGGTAGTTTGAAGTAAATACTTGAGTACGGTATATTAACAAGTCTGCAGAGAGACTATTCATAAAGTATTTAAGTTTCTCCACACAAGAAACATGAAAAATACAATAGTTAATTTGGTGTTTATATTGCATTTTGTTGTTGAAGACATAGAGATTGAAATCCCAATTATACATAGTGATCCATGAGTAAGACTGCTTTATAGCTAGCTGCTCCATGCTGCTGATAGTAAAAAGGGATGATAAATTGCAACAGTTATTTGCCAGCTATATTTTAAAAAACTCAGCTGCTTGGGTTTTGTTGCCTTTAGTAAATGTGAGGAAGAGATTTGTTTATAGGAAAATCCAATTGCAAATATATTTGGTTTAGTTCTGGAATTCTTACATACTTAAACACTGATTAAAACAAGGTGAGAGGAGCCAATGTGATATGGTATAATTGATAATGTCTCTCCTGCTGCTTAAGGAGATGTTTGTGTGTCCATTAAGAGATAATTGTTCATAGAAAAGCGCCCTTAATATAACCACATAGTTAAATATAAGGAATTTGAAGCATGTAATCATTTAGTAGGTCCTCATTAACCAAAAAAAACCACATTCTGATGTTTTGTTTATGCAGTGTTTATTATTTCTCTGCATCAGCCGTTCCCATTCTTCTGTTGGAGATTCATTACAGAGTGAGGTTGAAAAATTTGCTCTATGTCTCCTCCCGTGCATTCTTTTTTCTGAGCAAAACTGATCTGGGGGGGGAAGCCGCAGAAACCTCCATGTAGGTGTATCGTTAGTCATAGTAACTCTTGGCTGCTTTTCCAGAAGAAGTCCTGCGTTATGAAACACTACAACACCCCCCTTATTTTTAAAACAGAGTCATAAACTCTGTGTGCCAGTGACTGTTCAACATCAGTGGCTCATACTTCATGCAGATGAAATAAACAGTTTGTTTTCCTCCCTCATAAGCAGGTATATTATCAGTGTCTTGGAAATAAACCTTTTGCCCTTTACATCAGACTGCTGCATCCTGATTTTGCAGCTTGAAAGCCCAACCAACCAAAACCAAACTTAAAGCATAAACCCATCACACAGACCTGTGGAAATGACACCCACAAAATCTGCACATTAAATCACAATTTGGATGGGAATTTTCAGAAACAAACCGTTTATGTGAACTCACTATCTCATAAAATGCTGCTGTAGAAGACTGGTGCATTTCCCCTCTCTCATTCTCTTGCAGATAGGTCTGCAATGTGGCTCTTTGAGCTGCATTTGGAAAAAGGAGAGTAGCCCCCAAATGTTCTAATTCCACCTACAGTTTTCATTGCTTTGACCTTGTCAAGGCTGATATCCCTATAGTGATTCTTTCCAGACCACTTCAGGAGGGCATCTTTAAGAATGGCATTCGGCATTTCCAATTGAGAAAATGCCTATTTAAGCATCATTTTGCAACAATTGAAATCCACATCACGCCCAAGTATGTAGTTGAAAGCAGTCATAATTTGACATCTACAGTAAAGTGGAGGGACTCTCATTTCCAAGCTCCAAAGTGGACTTTCTGGTGAGACAAGCAGAGCTGCTTGTTTCCCCCAGGATAGGCTCTCAAAACTTCAGGCACTTTGAGGATTTAAAAGATGTAATTTAGGATGAATTGTCATACTTTTAAAAGCCTCCGATTTCCTTTGAAGGTTTTAATAGATCTGTTACTACTCACAACTAGCTTTGCACGAGTAGCTTAGCAACAAACGGCCATTTGACATTACTTCAACTTTCTAATCTACATGTACTGTTTGTTAAAAGTGGCTGAAGTGTAACTTCAAGTTTTACTTACTCTACTGCTTGAAAACTTGTTGCAGATTCTAAATTTTATATTAAATCCCTGAAGTGATGGACACCATGCTAAATATCTAACATCAAGGCTAGTTTCTATTAGCAAGTGAAAATGGTCTTTTTTAAGGTAGTGATGTTTGTATTCTGCCTGTTTGCATTAGGCTGCATCACAGCCTTATGTGGCTGTTAAAGTGAGCTGCTGACAGTCTGGTTTTCTTGTAATTAACCTTTATTGCTGGTGATGTGATCAAACAGGCACATTCCTGCAACTGTTCTGCGTTCCTGTGTGCGCTGGTGTTTACAAAGGCATATTGCAGAGCAGTTTCTGTGACTTATAAAACATGCCAGAGAAATAAAGTACTTCAGATCTTCAGACAAATGCTTCCAGCACAATTCTTGAATAGGATTCTGTGGAAACTTTGGCTGGAAGAGCCTGCTGAAAAAGTGGCTCAGTCTCTGCCCTTGGGGGCTTTCCAAACCTGACTGGGTACAGCTGTGAGCAACCTGGTCTGGACTAGAGACTTCCTGAGGTTGCTTCACACCCAAATATTCTTTGATTCTATGAATGTGTGTGCAGGCTTCCTTTTTCATGGTAACAATTCCTGTTAATCCATAGTTCAGTTTTGTGCAGATTCTGTTGCTGAGGAGCATAACCCACCCAGGACGTCAAGACCATGCACCTCATCTGTTTATCCTATTTTTTCACATGTGTATTCACTCAACCTGTAATATTGCAGTGAGGATGACAGCATCAGCAGCTGATTAGTCTCTTGAAGCATATAGCCATTGGAGTGTTGTGGCCACATGGGTGTTTTTGTAAATAAATAACAAACAACTTTGCCTACAGTACTGGATTACTGTACAAAATCTGTAGATTTGGATACTTGACTATACAGCAGTTTTTTCCATACCATCCCTTTACTTATGGTATGGTAGCTAGTCTATGTAGGAAAAATTATATTCATTAAAAAGGAGGAATTCTTATCATTTCAAGTTGCAGAGATACTCAGTGCTGCATCTGGTCTGTTTACTCTTTTTCATGTACCTGCAAATCAGATTAAATTTATGTACCATGTTTTATGGTTTTAGAGGTAGAAGTAGTTAAAAGAAGGTAGAGAAGTATTCTTTAGGGAAATGAAAAAAATTAAAAACTCAAACCCCAAAACATACAAATTGAAGTCATTTTCTCTTTGCTGAAAGTAATAGAATGTAGGAACTGTTTATGTCTACTGTGGACAGGGGCTTATAAAAGGAAATCCTAATAGACAGGACTGGGTGATTAGAGATTACAAATGAAAACTTGCAGAGATGGTAATAATCAAATAACATAGCTGGAGAGCAATGTGTTAGCTCATATGAAACTATATTTATCTATTACAAATAAGGGGGGGGGAAGCCTTATCAGTGAAGTGATTGGACTCAGCTGAACAGGTTTCCCTTCATAAAACAGTGAAGGATAAATCATGCACCTTTAATGAGGTGAAAGCAAAGCTGGCCATCAGTGGGAACCCCTGGCAGTTAGCTACAGCAGAGGAGTGGCTGCCTCTGTTCACCTGTGTGGCTGCGCTGAGCCCATAGTTAGGTGCTGAGGACAGGGGTGATATAAGTAAAGCAAGTGCCTGGAAAACATAGGGTTAAGATACTTTTAACTTAACTTAGGTCTAAGATAGAGAACAATGTTTGCGTTGGAAGTCTGTGGTGTGATAACAGAATTTAGTAGTCTTACTAACAAGAGTGAATTGTTTCTTTTCATCCTTCTAATGAGTGAATT